>JARWLC010000002.1:164858265-165060765 GCA_033318265.1 Phyllotis vaccarum
TGTTTGCGCAGCTACATCTACTGGTGAAAGAGGGGAGCCAGAAAATCATTTGAAATAAAATGGTGTTCATAAATTAATTTGAGCATTTTCAAGTTGTTTATTCTTTAAGAGACTGAAATTCCATTTATTGCTTATTTGATATTCAGCATGAAAATTGAAATCATCTTACTTTCAATTTCAGTATAGTTACTAGTAAAATATCCCTAAAATGTTGTTGCAGCTTTTAAATGACAGTCATCTTCAAAACCAGAAAAGCAAGCCAAAAGCCAAAGGACAGTGAAAGTTACAATAAGCCATGTAGGTTTTACAATAGAAAGTGGTTTTGTGTAACTACTGACAAGTTAGGGGCTATTATGAATTCAGCAAGACAGGAGTTCAATTAAAACTCGGCCACACATGCTCTGCTCCTTGGCCTCTTCCACATTTACCCTGCCCTTGTCATCTTGAGGTTTTAAAATTTAGATGACACTAATTAGTCCAAGAACCCTGCTCAAGACATTTAGTAGAACCAGATAAAAGCTAAGCAAAGAAAAATCCCACACTAAACGAAACAATGCATCTGCAGAAATCAGTTTAAACCCAGGAAGCATTTTCAGTGAACTCTAAATAAGGTTGGTTCTCTCCAGTTTTCTCTAATGGGAAAAAAATGTAAATGTCGAGAGGCAAGATGTAATCCTTAAATGCTAAGAAGAATGAATGGTTTGCACAATTTCCATCAATGGAGGAATTTAGAAGTTTAAAAACAAGGATGAAGATCAATTGAAAATTCACACGTTCACTCTGATCTATATCTTATTATTACATAATACATATTTTCTTTGATTACACAGTACAACCATTCAAAATGCATTTCTCAATGCAGGGCTATTTATTATTTAATAGAACCATTCATCATTGTATTCTTTAAATCTGAACAGCAAGAATTATGGTTATTATATAAAGAAATCAATGGAATCTACCCACCTAATAATTACTGGTTATTATAAAAACAGAGACAAACAATGCCTGGTGACACTAGCTTAGTTTCCTTAGTCATTGTTTTAAACTAACTGTAAATATTTTTACCTGGATACAACACCAAGCTAGTTTATGGCATGTTAAACTTCCTGGCCCCCTAGCCCTCCCACATTGAGAAAGTTGCACTATTATTTTTAATAGAAAATGTCAATCATCAGTGTGTATCAAACACTTCTCAACATTCAAGACTGGGAGTCCCACACACGCCTTTAAAAAGGGAAATTTAGAGTTAAAAAAAGCTATAAATTCAAATAAAATAGTAATCATTTAATGTGGTTTAAAGGATTGCTAAAATATTAAATTTCCCATAATTTATCACAAAAAAATTGCAAGGCAGACTTTAACTGACTTTTAGTAGTTGCTCATTTTGTTGCCAAAATTCAAATTTACAAATTTTGCTGCCATGGCAAGGCTGAAGTTGTTTTATTCTTTTCTGTCACCCCAATTCCTTCTAATTCTAGCACCCTAGAGTTTCTTTAATTAATGAGACGTTAAAAAAAAATAAAATAAAATAAGCACCTTTTCACCATTCCATTATGTTTCCATGGAAACAGGATAAATTTAAAAGCTACCTGCAGTATCTTGAACATAACAATCTATTTGTAATAGTGTATTTTATTGAGACATGTGTAATTTAAAATTTTAACAAACAATGCATTAATGTGGCTATACATCTGTAGTTGATTTTGAAGTCACAGTAACTGTATCAATATCCAATATATTAAAAACCAAAGGGAAGATGAATCATGCTGAAAATGTGTCAGTCATTTAGAGTGAATTGATACTTTTCAAATACTACTGAAGCAGGGAAACTGAGTTCAGATTGATGTTTGGGTGGCTTTAAAATATGTACATAGTTTCAACCACATAGTAAATCTTCACATAATAAAACAATTAATTGAAAATACAAAAATGTTATCTCACATGACAAAGATTTACTACAGTGGCAAAAGCAAAGTAATACAGAAAAGTTTCTTAGCAGTATTATATAACAATATACATAATCTATTAGAAGAGTCATTTTTTGCACCCCAGACTATTACTGTGTTACAACAGTACAGCCCCATGACTCATCCATTATGCCACAAATAAAAGACTGGTTAGTGTGCATATTCCTCTGAAAATCACCATGATTCACCATGAAGTTAGCATATGGTACATTACTCAATTTTACAAACATGTCATTGCTGCGGAATAATTGTCCACCAATCACTACACTTTGAAGGAGCCAACATCCCAGGCAACCAGGTGATTAACAGAAATGTGTAACAAGATTTCTGTTATTTTGCTGTATACTGCTGTGATGATGGGGACTAGAGATTTAGTTAAGAGGCAGACAACAGGTAATGGGCTATAGAATCCTGTGTTTATAAATATAACCACTGAGGGAAAAAAAAGTGGATTCTTCCATGGTTGTTGCAGAAAGCAGTCCACAAAAGCTGTTGAGAACATCAGTATTGAAACTTCACTACCTCAATCCAAGAGCTGGGTGGGGGAAAAAGAGTAACAGGTAACAGACAGCTAATACTAACAGATGGCACAGACATTGTTTGTAAAATCTTTTACCTCTGGCTTTCACGCCTAAAAATAAATAAATAAGGTCAGTTCATAAATATTGTAAAAAAGTTTACTACATCAGTATCTGAAAAATCTCATAAAAGGATGTTTACTGCAATGGAATAAAAGAGACCATGTTATGCCACACTCAGACTAAGTATCAGAGGCACACTTGGATTCATTACAGTGATATTTGCTATAAAGATACAGACAAAATTATGAATGATCTTGGCTATGAAAATATATACTTCAAGAAATTGGGAAATTCACTGCTCATTAACTTAACCTTTTTTAAAAATATGCACTTGACCAACAGTCACTTGAGACGCAGTTAGGGAATGTGTAGTGAACAGAACATACACTGTAAAGTTGGTATTTCTAGAAACTGTGAAGTCATCCAAGACTTAACAGCAAACACTGGCAATACTGTGTGATCACTTTCTCACGGCTCTGTACATGGTTTCATTACCAAGACACTCATACATAGTCTGCATGGAATTGGCTGCTGCTAAGATTAAGGACAAAGCCTTTGCTTTCTTGCCAGGGCTTTCCCGGCTAAAATCCCCATATTTTATTTCCCTTTCTCAAAATACAAGGTAGCTCTAGCTCTCAAGGTGCCATACCCAAAGTTGTCCCCCGGCTTCCAAATGCATAAACACATCTGTTCATAAACATTTTCACACATATGAACATGCACACATGAAAAACCACAAATAATTAAAACTTATTTATAAAAAAATTACAATCTGTAATTATGTATTAAAATTATCTCCTAATTTAGCATGCAAACATTATAAATACAACATGTTTAAAATTTAATTAAAGTATGAGACATTATAATACAACATGTTTAAATTTAATTAAAGTAAGTATATTAATTAAAATGTAATTAAAGTATTTAATTAAATAAAATTTAATTTAAGGATAGTGGGTAGTTTTGGTCTTTACGCTTTCAAAATTTAGTTAACAGAAAAACCTTAGGAAACTTAAAAAAAATTACTTTTCTTTACTCTTCAAACATAATACAGTAAGAAACTGACAATATCTGAAAAAAATAAGAGTCTATAGATACCAAATTTTAATTTTAATTCATATGAACACACTGTAAACTTAAGAAAACCCACATAAAATACAACTATGGAAACCTATCATAAAACAATACTGTTTCCATGTTAATCCCGTGTAATTTGCTCATTTCTTAAGTAAGTTTGGATAAAAATTTAAAAATCAAAGATTTTCATATGTTGTTGATCAAACAATACAAAATTATTATATACAATGTATTTGTCCTTAAACTTATCATATTACTTCTCCCCTTAAAAAAGTGTTATACAGCAAAACCTAATAGATACTGATAAATTTTGAATTTTATCAGTTTCTATGGCAGTGATAATCAATTTTAGCTTCTCATAGCGAGTAATGTGTTATTCTCAGTAAATTTCACCCTCTCAAAAGTTTCAACAATTACCCTTGTTATAGCAAATCTACTCAGTGTTAAAAACCCAATTCACATGTGTTCCAAATTCCTCATGGCTCCTTTATAAATACAAAAACAAAAAAAAATTTCTAAAACCAGTTACCATAACTAAAACCATAACTTTCCGTATTTCTTATCTATCAAACAAAACACCAGAAAATAATGTATTTTTCAGCTATTTGAAACTTCTCACTTTTCTCATCAGCCTCTGAATTCCATTGGTTTATGCCTGTTCCTCCTGATACTTCTATTATTCAGTTCCTAATCTTTTTATATATGAAATACAGGCTGTTTTTCCCTATCTCGAGTTTTAACTGCAAGGCCAAGGCCTAGCTCTGGAAATTAGGGCATTGGAGCACGTTATTGCTTACAAAATACTTAGGAAACCTTTCATCACCCACACCAGTCAGATTCCTCACATGAATGCACACACATACCTTTTAATCCAGATATATTAAATTACTAACAATTTTCTAAACATTACTCCATTTCAAGTGGGCCTTTCTACACAGCATTTACTTTGCCTAATATGTGTGGGTAACACTATGCTACCACCTTACAGTACTCTGTATTTTCTTCAAAAAAGGGAATGTACTTATTATGGCAAAGTCTTTCCCTTTGGTCTGCTTCTGATTTCCAAAATCCCCCTTATAGATGGTTACTATAGTAGCTGTTGCAGAGTTCTTTATCCACTTGACTAGCTTTCCAAATTTACCACAGAAATTTTGAAATCCTCATAAACATTGTATTTTTAAAAATTTTTATATCCGTCTGAATAATTTATAAAAGTGAATAAAGATTTAAGGAGCACTTTAATAGATGAAATTGTGAACATGTTAGAGAGAAGTACCACAAACCCTGAGATGTAGCAAAATCACAAGATAAAATGTCACCCTCAGTCTTGTAGTCAGTATTACAGAAATCCATTCTACAGATAGGAAAAGAGAATAAAATCTCCATGTTGCTGCCAGCAGGCGTCCGTCCGTCTTCAACTTGATTCTCTTTGAGAAAGGATTAGGGCAGCTGCAACTGCAAAATGCCTTTAATTTTCTAATGGAATGAAGACCAAATTTAAGGTGAGTTATAGCATTCTGAACGAGGAAATCAACCAGAGTCATAATAGGTTCACAGTACCCAACTGCTAATGATAGACATTTGTGCTTCTTACATGAGGCATTCTGTAATTAAGATGTGACTAATGGACTACAGCTTCCAAGGTTAATTATTTTATTAATGCTGACAAATTATTGTATGCTTGATTATGATTCTGATTGAAATTTAAATTGGTATATCTGGAACAGCATGAGAAAGTCTCATGCAGACAATAGTTTATATATACATATATATACATATATATAGTAAACTTAAAATTAAGCAAAATTAACGTTTTATGTTCTATACTATAAAATTATTGTTCAAGTACTACTGAATCTTTGGGTGTTTGGGGTTTAGAGGTAAGGCATTTTTCTTTCATAAAAATTATAATCCTTCAAATAAATCTAGAGTTTTGAATATAGAAATGTGTATAGTAGTTTCATATATAAGGAATATGTTCCAAGACCCCGAATGGAACTCCAACGACAGACAACACAAAAACTCAAACAGATTATATTCTTTTTTTCTTTACTAAGTAAAACGTTCCACCTTTTCACTTACAGAGAATCCTTTACTGTACCCCTTGGCAGCCAAAATTACTACTGTCACAACTAGTATGTTTTAGGGATCCTATCATTAAAATTAAGGATTTCTCAAAGATAAGCACTAGGATACTTTGCACAATAGTCAATCCCACAAAAATGACTAAAAGTAACTGACAGATGAGTAGCATATACAATGTGGACATGGTAGACATGGAGTGATTCCGATCTCATGTAATTTGAAGTAGAACCTAAGATCTAATCGTGTGCCTAGAATGAATCATGCTATGTAGAAAAATGTACAAGGTCTGAAACTTTAATTTCTCTCTTTGTGGTGGTTCAGTGTGGGTGATTAAAATGGAGGAAACCACAGCCATGAAGGGGAAGAACTGTACTTCTTGGGGTCCAATGACAAAGTATGAAAAAGATACACCTCTCTTCTCCATTCCACAAGTGAGGCAATGAACTGGCACTTGGACAAACTTTAAAACTTGAAATTGGTATGGAAAGACTAGCAGAAAAGCATGTGGTCAAATACACACACACACACACACACACACACACACACACACACACACACACACACACACACACGAGAATAAAATCAAGAGAAACAAAGACAATGACACAAATGGACAAGAGACCAGAAGAAAATGTGAAATCAAAGTGGTCCCTGGCTGATGTAATAAGCCCTCATTTACGAATTCAAGCATCTAAGAAGACAGAAACAAGTAAAAGGAAGTCACAAGAATCACGGAATGCTCTATGGAAACATTTATCATTGAGATAGCTTTCTGCCTGCTCCAACCTGCCTAGGCCCTCTTGGTTCCTACTGAGAAGAATGATAATCTCACCAAAGCTATTTTAATGCCCCCTTACACCCACTGTGGCTTATGCACAAACGGAAGTATTAAACCACAAAACCTTTTCCAAGAAACAGACTGGAACATTTGAACCCATGTTCTCTTGTTTTGTTTGTCCTGAAATTCCTGGCACAAGTCTAGGCCTTTGATAATATTTGCCCCCTTTGCTCCCAGTCCTTTTACTTTTCTGGGCTCTGACATACTATGAACTTCTCTATGTAAATCTGAGGTTCTTTGTTTTTCCAGGGGCTGACCTCTCTGTTCTAATATGCTTCTAACAGTTTTTTGCAGAATGTGAGCACAATGAGACATTTGGTAGAGAAGATGGTATGTAAAAAATTTGCTGAGAAACAAAATAATTGCCTTAGCTGCAGAAACTGACTACCAGGTGACATTAACAGAGGACAGAAAACAATGTCCAGCACAACTAAAAGCAAAAGTCAACAATGCATTGGGATCCTTTGACAATAAATGAAGAAAAAAAAATCAGTATTTGCAGAAACAAGAAGTAACATAGCCATGATTGAGAAGTAATTATCTACATTAAAAATAGAATACACAGACAAGCTATTAAAAGTAGGCAGCTACTGATTCAGAATCTATATACATGCAAATCTACATGTGGACAAAAGTCATTAAAAGTCTCCCCTCATGGTCAAATTCAGTCTCATTACCTAGTGCGCATCCTTGAACTTTCTCTACACTAATTTTTAAGCTTTATTTTTTATTTATTTTTACTTTGACAATAAACCAACGCAAGAAATTTTAGTCTGAAAGCCCCAAATGTATAATGTGATTTTTTGGGGGTATGGTCTAAATCTAATCTAAAATTGTAAATACATATTCTTCACATAAGACAAAAACTCCCAAATACCATCCCAGTTTACAAAAGCATACCTTTCACACAACTTCATTTAACTAAGGAATCTATTCCGTCTACTCATTCTCTCCCGCATTTTACTTCTCAGAGGAAACAAAGAGGGGTAAATAGGCAGGAAATAGGCAGGTGCTCAGTCGGTGCACCTGTCTTCAGTCAGTCCTTGACATTCTCTAATATGTGTACTGTAACCCTATATGGCTTGCTTTGTTTTCTTTGATTTCCCTTTGAGGCTGACTTAATTGGTCTGTTTTGCAGTAGCAGTACTCAAGCCTTGACGAATGCTAAAGGGCTATATGAGCTTCGCCTGCTAACTTTCAATTCTGCTACCGCAAGATCAGGACCAGAAGCTTAGCTTCTTCTTCCCACCATTGCAGCCTTGCCAACTCAGCATGGCAACACTGTGAGAACAGCATGAACATCCCTTTCTTTGGGTTTCATTTTTCTAACCCTGTCCCTTTTCTATTAAGGGTGTTCTTTAGACTCAAGTTGTATCAGGATTGAAGATGAAGAATATAAAAGTCAAAAAAGACTAGTATTCACTTATTAAAGTATAGCATAATGTTTTCATACTACAATCAGATTAGGGACTTAGATTAAAAGGCTTAATTAAGAGAAGGATTTTCTAACTAAACTCCCCGCAAATACAAGAAGGAGAAATCTGGTCACATCAACTGTTAAGATTCACCTAAAAAAAATAAAACACACAAACACAAAAGGTGACAAGGTTGTGCTTTCCACACCCCAAATTATACCTCTTAAATCTAAGGATTATTTTGAGCTGAAGGAATTTATAAAGTGGCAAGTTCAAGAGAAGCATTTTAATCTCACTTGTTCTTTCTGTGAGTGGCAGATAAAGCTACCCCTGGGAACATATGTTTTATTCCTGTGTCAGGGGAAGAGAAGGCTTCTGGGCAGTGTCAGAGCTTCTTATAACAATCTTAACTCTTTTAGTGTCTCTGCAGAGTATTTTCCACTGTTGTCATGCTTTGTTCATTCTAAAATAAAGACTTGGGACATTGTCACACCTCTGGGTCTTCCCTTTCTTATGAAGGTTTCTGTGTCACATAAAACTTAAATAAAATTTGTAATTTTTTTTTTACTTGTTTTGTGTCAACATAACTGTCTAGTCTATTTGCTACCCTAAAAATTCAAGTTAAAGTTTCAACCCTTCCATATCTTACTGAAAGAAATTCTTCCTGCAAGGAACAGGAGAAAAACCTATCTTTCTCTCCCCTGGGGAACTGTGAACGTTTCAGGAAGAAATCTGACAAGAATAGTCTAGTGAGAAATGCATGCTTCTGCTCAGGTGAATTCTCAAAGTGTGTGGGTTACATGGGAAGCTGGGACTTTTGTCCCACTTCCCATGGAAAATTGACAGTGGTACTGTTGTCTGCTGTGTCCCATGACCACACATGCGCATAGGACTTCAAAGACAAGTAAAACAGAAACTATGACATGAAGAATAAAAAATAGAGAATGAAAAGGAAGTTATTCCATGTGACCTCAATGTTAATAAAATATTAAAGGCATGCAGACTATTTAGGAGGCAAGCAGGCAGGCTGAAAGCAGGAGGTAGCATCAGTGAGTAAGAGGCATCTCAGTGGCAGGCAAGGAATGGTCATGAGATAGCTTGTGAGATGTAGATACTGCACCTAGAAATGGTGACTGCCCTGAGTGTGATGAGAAGTCTGTGTTTCAGCAGAGTGAGAGCTACTTTACTATGTCTCCCTTCAGACTCCCTGAACTCCACTATGACAATCTACCACCGGCATCTTGTTTCAAGCCATGCTTACAGTGTTTGACTTTGACATAATTCATGTCACCTCATATTTGTATACTTCTATGAAACCTCACTCCCCTCTCTCTTAGTTGGCCAGTGTGTTCTAATTCTCTCAACTCAGCTCAGACCCAGGCACCTTTTTCCAAATGTCACATACAGCATAGCTCAGTCAAGGCAGCCTCTCCCTAGATATTAAATTTTCTTCCTAAGTTTTCCAGATCCCTAAAGCTGATATTACTATTATTCTCATTTAGTGTTTGTGGCAGGGCATTGTAATTTGTGGATCTTCTTGTATGGCTGTACTGGATGATCACCCTAAAGACAGCAGTTCAATTGTTTCTTTGTACTATCAGCCTTTACTACTATTCTCTGTTTTCTTCTACCTTTAGTAAAATTTAAATTGTGTGTGATGTGTTTGTATGGTATATGCATGCTCTCTCTCTCTCTCTCTCTCTCTCTCTCTCTCTGTGTGTGTGTGTGTGTGTGTGTGTGTGTGTGTGTGTGTGTGTGTGTGTGTGTGTAGGAGTGCATGGATACCAGAGAAAGAGGTCAGATGACCTGCTCTATTATTCACTGTCTCTTGACTTCTGATCCCTCAGTAACTTGGAGCTGGGAGCAGCCAACAAGATTCAAGAATTGTCCTGTCTCCATATTCCTCTGCTAACACACACAGTACTAAAATTACATGTGCACATGGATCTATACCTGGTTTATTTCATCAGTGCTGGGGGCTAGAACACATGCCCTTGTTCTTGCACAGCAAGCACTCTTTCCCACCAAGCCATCTCCCCAACTGCCTCTAACACTGATTATGTGTTTAGTAAAATTTTCTACAGATCATCACCCTTTATACAAATAACATTTAAAATAGTGTCTAGCATACTCATAATACTAAAACAGTCTTGAAGGAAGATATTAGAAGATGTAAAGGTAGATAAGCAAGCCACGTGTAAAATTGGATGAACTTTGTTAAGAGGAGAAAAATATGTCTGAAAAGTTTTGCTTTCAATCAAGTATTATTATTCCTAAGGAATAAGTTTAAAAGTTTATAAATATCAAGTGTGTATTTACTGTTACATAAACTTTATACCTATGTTTACACATTTACAGCCAGGTAAGTGCTCAGGAGTGTTAGAGTCCTTGCTAGATTTATGTCAATTTGAGACAAGTTAGTGTCATCAGAGAAGAGGAATCCTCAATTGAGATAATGCCTTCATAAGATCAGGACATAGGCTGTAGGTTGTGGGATAATGTTCTCGTAAGCTGTAAAAATTTGTCATTCAAATTGGTTTAATAAAATGCTGATTGGACAGTAACCAGGCAGGAAGTATAGGCGAGGCAACCAGACTAGAATTCTGGGAAGAGGAAAAGCAAAGACACAGTTACCAACCAGACTGCAATGAAGTAAGATGAGAACGCCCGATTGAGAAGAGGTACCAAGCCACTGGATAAACAAAGATTAAGAAAGTATTGGTTAAATTAAGCGTAAGAGCTGGTTAGTAATAAGCTTGAGCTACTAGCTGCAAATTTATAAATAATGTTAAGTCTTGAGTCAATTATTTGAGAAGTGGTTGCCAGGTATTTGAGAGTTTCTTGGGGGACAGAAATTTCTGATAACACTGTGTGGCATTTTCTTAAGTAGTGATTGATGTAGATGGGCTGAGCCCATTGTGAGTAGTGCCATCTCAACGCAGGTGGTCCTGGTTCTGTAAGAAAATGGGCTGAGCTTCCATAGGAAGCAAGCTAATAAACAACATTTCTGCATGGCTTCTGCATCAGCTCCTGCCTCAAGGTTCCTTCTCTGTTTGAGTTCCTGTCCTGACTTCCTTTGATGATAAACAGTGATATCGAAATGTAAACCAAATAAACTTTTTCTTCTCAAAGTTGCTTTGGTCATGGTGTTTCATAACAGCAATAGTGACCCTAACTAAGACAGTTATTGTCTTCACAACAATAGTGACTTATAAATGAGGACATTATAATTCCAGGTATCTGGTTTTCTTATTAATAGGTTTGAATTTCATCTCAATGAAAAGCCTTTTAAACTTCATTCCCACTGAAGAAAGCCTGTTTTACTGCCTTAAGCCTCTCCAATCTGATTGGACTGAAGAGATATTACATTGATTAGAAGGACAGTTTCATGGAAGCTTAGACATCTCTTTATATGACTTTTCTATTATAATTTTATAGGTTAGTTTTTCTGTTGCCGAAAGAATAAACAGGATCATACTTGAATACTTAGAATACCTAGAATATCCTGTCTGTCTTCATTTTTCTTTTACAGTTGGTTAACTTTCTATATTAACTATTTTAATCTTTCTATTGTGGAAGTTAAATACTAAATTTGAACATTTCTTAATCTTTACCACACTTGTTGCTTCTTGTGAAACAGAAGTTCTAAAACAATTTCAGGGTCTGATGAAACCCAGAGATAAAGACATAGACAGTTACACTCACACAACATACATACACACAAAACATACACACACACACAACACATGTACACATAATCATACACACTCACCAAATTTTTTTAAACTATGGGAAGCTGATTAACAAATTTGTTTTAAAAAAAATTCTTAAATTGTAATTGGCTATCTTTTGCTTTGAAAATTTTCTAACCAATACTCTTTCTTAGATATTTTTGTGTACGGCTTTAAGAATAAAATTCGAGTATCAAAATATTCCTCTGATGTTTGCTGTGAGGATTATTATGTTAAAGGCTTTTCACTGAGATAAAATTAAAACCTATCCTCTGAACACTAGTTACTTGCTCACAACCGCCTCTTTTTGTTCGCATTAGTATACAATTACTCAATTCCAATTATTTCTTTGGATCTTCACTGCTATGGATCTCATTCCCCCCCCCAGCCCCTCCCCCCCCACACACAGAACAACCTATCTCTCACTCCTATTAATCTGTTTCACACTGACTTAATTTTGAGGTCTACATGGAAATGCTGAGAAAATGTGGGTAGAAGTTTGTCTCCTCTAAAAATGTAATCTGTGAGGTAAGAACTAACTTTGTCCTGTGCACACTGTGGATTCACCAAACACAACACAGTAGCATCTTAACTTGTGAACAAGTCTTGGCCAGGGTTCTCCATAAATTATAACCCAATGATGCTTCCCTTTGCTACAGTTCTGCACATTCTGAAGACAAATGACTGCAGGGACCATGGTGTCCCCTCAAAATGTACAAAAAAAAAAAAATCCATCTTTTTATTTAATTTTTTTCTGAACTTGGGACTTAACAAAACATCCACTGTTTAAAACTTAAGTTAAATATGACCTCTTTTCCTTGATCATTTTGGATTATTAACATCTTCATTTTGTCTGCATTTGCATCTGTATCCTTAGGACATCTTATTCTAAAGTTGAATTAATTTGTAGAGATAGTTTTGAAGAAATTGGAGAAGCAAAATGGAGGGAGTAGAAAGGATAAAACTATTGACCTTAAACATGAAATTCTCTAAATAAATAAATAAATTTAAAGGTGAATGTGTTTGTGTTGTCAAAACTGTTCCAAGTGTATTACCCTTAGAAATACTTTCTTCTTAGTTTCTGTAGATGAAACAGTTGTCCCAGATGCTCTGTAACTGTAAAAAAATGTTATATTGTGATATTGTGAATTTCTTTTTTTTTTCATTTTATTTTCTTTTTATGAAAAGGTCATTTTTATCCATGTATCCCTCGCTCCCCCTCCCTACCCTCCTCCCAAACCCTCCCAGTCAGCCTTCAGCCTTGCCCTTCCCCATCCACCCATTCCCTCTCCCAAAAGGGCAAGAAGTCCCAAAGTGAATCAGCTCAGCGTGGCACATCCACTCCAGGCAAGTCCGATTTCCTCATCCCAAAATTAAGACCTTAAAAAATGGGACCTATTAATTGACCTTAAAGTTACACAACAAAACCCAGCATGAAATAAGCCCTGGCTATTTTTAGATAGGACAGAAAGCATCTACACAGGCATAATTTCAGAATTCCATGCAACTAAAAGTTTAGTTATATTAGAATTGACTAAACAGAAGGCCACATTTAAAACCATCTTAACAATGGACACTTGAGATTTGCAAAGATCTTTAAAATTGATTTCATAGGTATCTTTAAATATGAATAAAGTAAATTGTTCCTCACAATGTATATAATCATTGTTTAAAAAGAAGCAAAGCTTGGTACTAGCAAAAGTTAGTGAAAATGTGACCGAATGATAACAGTGACTGTGACAGGGAAAGGAACCTTTGCCACATGAGCCCAACTTCAATGTTTGTGGACGGCTAGTCACTTTAAAGGTCCATGAGCGGAGAAGGTGAGTGGGGGAAGGCTGGAGCAGATTTAAGAGAATAAGGAAGAAGAAAACCACAGGCTGGTCAAAGTGAATACCATCAGACTATTCGTATCCACTATCTGGCACTTACTCTGAAAGAAAATCTGAGATAAAATAAATGTTTCAAAATCTGGAGAAAGGGCTTTAGAACCAGATGGGATTTCAGACAGAAGACAGTTCTGAATGTCTCTTCTACACATGCGCAGATTTTGTTTATAGCTAGAGAAGGGAAGAGGTCTACAGAAGCACCATGGCAGCCTGCATTCAGTGTTTGGTTTTGAGGCACGGATGACATGCCGTCTTAAAATATTCCAAACTGGGATAATGACAACTTAAATCTGAAGATACTTGAGGAGCTAGAACTTCTGAAAGCACCATTTGACCTGTATTTTCCTACGTGCAGCAAGACAAAAGTGGTTTGGAGAGAGATGTCCTTCTCACAAAAGGCTGGAAAACAGCTTTTATCGCAGACAGCTGCAGTGAATTCCTATTAGCCAATTCACTAAGGTGACCCTGACCATCCAGGAGGTCTATTTCTTCCCTCACAGAATACCTCTCAATAGCATCTCTACAATAGCTATCATCTGGTCATCAATTGTCCTTTTACTCCTGCATTAATCTGGTGGCTGTCAAATACACATAGATGAATCTCACTTCAGCAGTTTCTTCTGGCTTTCCTGTCCTGCAGACACTGCTATGTAAATTAGATTATAAGGGCTCAGATTAGGGATTCACAACTTGCATTTCAAAAGTCAAATAGGCATAGCTAAGAAGCATTTTATTTGGCTTCATTAGTTATCAATGAAATGCAAATGAAAACCACAGTGAATGCAAGGATGAAAGTTGCTAAAAAAAATCAAATGTCAGAAAGAATCTTATGCTGGAGAGCCATCAAAAGCCTCCCACACAGCTGGTTGGAATGTAAATTGGTACAAACCACTTGTTAAAGATTTGACAGTTCTTATAAAGTTAAACATACCCTTACCTTATGACCTAGCAATTGTATCCCTACATATTTGTACAAGAGAAATGGAAGGATACATCTATGATTCCTTACTCAAGAATGTTTGTGACAGCTTTATTTACAAGAACCAAAACCCATAAACAACTCAAATGCTCACAAACATTGGCATTCTATAAATAAATCTTGGCATATTAATTCTCTGGACAACTATCAACACTTAAAAGAAATAAATCCCTGTTTCACTCAATAGTATAGAAATATTTAAGTATTTAAATATTTAAGTCTCTTCTTAAAGAAGAGACTTAAAACAGTACCATAGAAAATGAATTTATTGATACACAGTTCTACAACAGGAAAACCTGTGGGTAAGGGTCATAATAATTCCTGTCTCTTTCTGGGAAGAGGAATACTTTGAGTGTCATGGTTGAGGGATTCTTCAGAATGATGGCCATGACCAGTGCTTCATAGGGTATAAGAATGTTTGTTAAAACTTGTAAACCTTTAATCATTTTACATTTTGAGAATATTTCTTTTGAATAAGCAGGTAGAAGCTGTCAGTATGGTATACAATTTTTGCATTTGTCAGTTTGTACCATGACTAAATTAAATAAAATTAAATAAATAAATAAAATAAAATTCTAAGGGAAATGAATTTCCTGTAGACCAGAAATACATTCAATATGCATTTGGCTTAGTATTGAACATACTTTATAAGCAGCACATTCTTGTGCTAACACGCATTCTACCAAATCATTATGACAGGGCTTGTTGGAGTAGTTAGAGCAACATCAGCCGAGTTCACCAAATTTGCTATAGTAGGCAGAGTCCTCTCTAAGATCTAGTCTCATCTCATGCTTTCAAGTTATGATTGCTGGAACCAACTAATCAAAAGCAGTCCAAAAGTCATTCACAAAATTGATACCTGTTATTTGAACATCACTCACAGACAGGAAAATGGGAGTTTCTGGGACTCAGCCTAAAACAGCATTATCCGTTGGGTTTGGTTGGCACTTGCTTGCTGTTAGATGCTTTAAACTTGTTCTAATGAACAATGGCATATAAAACAACCTGTATCTGGCAAGGAACTGCAAGAAAGCCCAATAAAATCCCTATGGATTTAGCCTTGGGCACACTGCCTGAGTGACTGGAGGGAAGGAAGCCAATTTTCTAGTTTGAATAGACCTATCATATCATCATTTATAAGGATTTGGCATTACTTTTGAAAAAGCCAAAATCTAAGTTTGTAGCTTGTTTATATATCATTTTAAAGATCCGTGTATACTGACTCCTGTAAGCAGACTGATCTTTACTTCTTGTATGCTCTATTTTAAGAGAAGCAATGTAACCATAAAGAACATATGAGTGGTTATAGCACAGCAAGATGAGTGTGTCTGATCGGGTTCACCAGAAGCAGCTGCCGAGGTGGACATGACAGCAATTGGTTCATCCAATAAGAAACCATGGAGGGAACAGGTAACGAAATGGTGAAAGCAAGTCAGAGAGAAAGGAAGACGTGAGAACAGATGTGGTCCTAGGCATGAGTTCAAGGCAGCCTTCTGCTTGGTGTAACCGTGGAGCTGAATGGTACAGCTCAGAGGCATTGCAAATAGTGAGGAAGAAGCCAGACTCTAAGTGGTAATGTGCAACACTCACTCACAGCTGGCTAAGATAATTGAGGAAATCTGGAAAGCCCCCCCCCCAAAAAAAAACAAGCTAGTCAGAATTGTGTCCCTACTAAGATCCCTAATGTATAGCCTTGTGGGGTTTGCCTTTAAAAACCCAGTTTGCAGAGGGGCGGGTGTGGTGGAATTCAGGTATTAGCTGATAAGGCTTGAAGGTGTGCCTCTGGAGTTCTGAAAGCTTGAACGGGGTGTGGCCAGCCCCTTTGGAAAGGGCTGCTGGGATTTGGAGCGGCCTGTTTTGTTCCTGCCTTCTTTGGAGATTGTATCAGCATCCATTGCCAAAATCATCCTACCTTCAAGAATCGCCCTAAGGTTTAATTTATATCCATGAGTGTTAAAATACCCTCTAATAAATATTAATCCTGTATATAATTTATTATTGTTGTGAGAGGCTTGAGCATCAGGCTGCAAACTTCTTCCTTTCTCTCTCCTCTTCTTTCTCCCAGCCCTAATCTTAAAGAGGCAGTAAATTACTTTTCCCTTTTTGCAAACACTCTCTTCTCTGCTTTGAAAAAGTTAGTAGACAACCATTACCCCAGTTGTAAATTGTTGCAATTATTTCTTAATTGCCCTGTGTATTTTCAAAAATTAACACTCAGTCTGCACAGTTTGCTGATTTGGCTGCAGTATTTATGGCTTTACAGTATTTTTTAGATGTTCATGTTAAATCAAAAATTTCATCTCAATGCTGGCACTTTAAAATTTAGATACAAACTTTCCAAAGATCAAGTTGTTGCCACTGTTAACAGTTGCCCATTTTGCTTGGAATTTTTTCCTGTACCTCACTATGGAGTTAATTGATGTGAGAATGTCTTTCTGTATGCTGTGAATATCAATCTTTAAATAAAGGAGTTGTTTTGGCCCATGACAGGCACCATAGAAAAAGTAGGAGAAGAAGTCAGGGTGGAGTCAGACAGACCTAGCCAGAAGCAACATGTAAGGAGCACAGGTGAGCCACAGGCCAGATGGCAGACAAATTAATGAGAATGGGTTGAGTTAAGATGTAAGAGCAAGCTAGCAATGTGTCTGAGCCATAGGCCAAACAGCATGAAGTTAATATAAGCGTCTGAATCATTTCTGGGGGTCTGAGCAGCAGCAGGCAGCTAAGGGGTCTGGGGCTACAGGTCTGTGAGTCTGAACCTCTGGCTTCCTAGGACCAAGAAACCCCACTGTTATAGTTAATCCCAATCATATTTGGCAAATGGATGTTACTCATGTTGCCTTTTTTGAGAAATTTGTTCATGTTACTGTTGATAACCTATAATCCTCAAGATCATGCTATTATTGAAAGGCATATCTCCAATAAATAGAGAAGGGGAGTAAAATACCTCCAAGGATCATTTATTCTCTACATTTAAAATTTTTTAACTGTAGATAATCAGGGGAGATTGGTTGCTAAGTACTAATGGTAACTAAATTTTTCCACATACCCTCAAGTAAAATAGAGGGATGTGCTGGTGTAGGGGCAGGGTAGTATTTGTTTTCCCTCAGAAAGCTGAATCTCCAGTCTGTGTTTCGGAATGGCTGGTACATGTATGCTGTGGGTGACCTTGTTGGGATCAAGTCTGGTACAATAAGTCTATTGGACAGGTAAGGAATCCTCCATTCATTGACACTTGGAATCTTACTGAGAGTCTCTGCTTTGAGAAGGTGCTGGATAAGAGCCAGTTCCCAAGTAATTCCTTTGTCCATAGTGGGTGATTTGCAATAAACAATGCCTCATTTGCTGACTTTGGTCAGAGCTCTTCCAATACTTCTGTTGTAGGTTTAAAAATTGTACTTGTGCCAATAAATAGTATCAGAAGCATACTAGCCACATCCCTCCACCTAATCTTTGCTGGCCTCAGCACCCTGACTACCACCTGGACAGTCTACCATTATGGGTTGAATGTATTATAAATCCTCCATTTCAACTAAACCCTCTATGGTGGTGGGGGCCACAGTGCCTGACAAGGATATTATGCAGACAATCTATTTTAATGGAACTGCTTCTTGAAATTCAAGTACAGAGTTTGAAAACTATCCTTTCCTTTTAAATTCTACGTGTAAGGGTCAAGAAACTCGGTCGCGTAAAGGAGGACTCCAAGAGACGTTCTCTCATGCAACAAGCAAGGGGATTGTATTCACCAAGCATGCATGGGGCTCACTGAACATGCAGGAACAGAGAGCCCTGAACTGAAATTGAGCAGGGTTTTTATAGGGTGTAGGGAACAAAGAAGTTCAAACATAGGTCATGGGTGTTGCTTCATGCAAGAAGCAGATGAGCACATGTTCTGTCAAGGTATATTTTACTGGGTGGACAGTACATTTCCTGGAACTTCAAGCATACTCTTTGTTTATCAGAAGGGGGTAGTGAACAGCCATAAACTTTAAGCATACCCTTTGTTTATCAGAAGTGGATAGTGAACAGCCATAAACTTTAAGCACACCCTTTGTTTATCAGAAGGGGGTAGTGAACAGCCATAATCTTTAAGCACACCCTTTTTTTTTTTATCAGAAGGAGATAGTGAACAGCCATAAACTTTAAGCACACTCTTTATCAGAAGCTGGTAGTGAACAGCCATACAGAGTTCAACCAACTTTCCTTTACATTTGACACTTCTTCTTGTGAAAATCTCTAATCCTAGAGATTGTCTAGGTCATTTAGAACTGAATATTGTTGTCTAACAAGCATTAGTTTGACATTTCCAATTTGCCCCTGCAAAAAGTTTACTTCTTTATTTAAAACACATGGTCCTATAGTTATTACTAAAAGCAACACAGTCAGTGGCCCAGCTAAAGCAGACAGCAGTGTAGTAAGCCAAGGAGACATAGTAAACCAAGATTCAAACCATCCCTGTTGTGCCTCCTGCTCTTCTAAGTTTGGTCATTGATTCTTTAACTACTCCTGAATTGTCTGCATAAAAGCAACATTCTTCTCTCAAGGTGTAACATAGACCACCTTCTTTCATGAATAATAAATCCAGCCCACGCCTGTTTTGTGGCACCACTTCTGACAAGAAGGTTAAAGAGTCCTGCAGGGCTGTCACTGATGTTTCTATGGCTTTTAACTCTTGGTTAATAGCAGCCTGTAGCAGAGCTACCTGCTGTGACCCTTGTACTATCACTGCAGCCCCAATTCTGACTCCAGCCACAACATCAATTCTCATAAGTATGGCTAAGGTTAACAATATAGGTTCTCTCTGAAGTCTAGTTTTATCTTTTATTTTGTTCTCAAATTCTTCTCCCTGGTAATATACCACTCAGGGAAATAGTTTAACCATGACCCAAAAATGAGCCGAGTTATTGAATACTTAGTTCCCATCCTGAGGCCTGTTCACCCCAAGTGGCAAATGAGGGTTACTTTTCCTCAGGGGGAGGGAGGCCCCCAGCCACACAACAAACTTGAGAGGATTATCAGTCTTTTCCAGTTTCCATTAGGACTCCAGGGGTGAGGGTGCTGGCTTGAGGTGAGATGCGTGGATCCAAGATGCGATGCCATCGACCTTGACTGCAGTGGGGGTGGTTAAGAGTACCTGATATGGTCCTTTCCAACGAGGTTTGAGGGTCTGTATTTGGTGGCTACAAACATAGACGAAGTCTCCCACCTGATATCAATGTGGAGTTCCTCCATCCCCTGGTTGATAGGAGGTGGAAAGTTGTCACCACAAGAACCTCTGGGCTTTTTCTAAAGCCAGCAGTCTGTCAAGCAAGGGGGTGTGAAAGGAGTCATTAACTTCTAGAATAGGGGACAAGTCTCTTACTGGAGGGGGTGTCCCATACAAAATTTCATAAGAGGTCAGGTTATACATAAGAGAGGAGGGGGTATTCCTGGCCCTGAATAGAGCATAAGGTAGGAGCATGGTCCAATCTTTTAAGCCAATCTCTGTAGCCAATTTGGTTAGGGTCTCTTTTATTGTCCTATTCATTCTTTCTACCTGTCCTGAACTTTGGGGTCTGTATGCACAATGTAACTTCCAATCAATCCCCAATATCCTGGCCATACCCTGACTTACCTGGGCCACAAATGCTGGTCTATTATCAGACCCTATTACCTTTGGCTGACCAAACAGAGGAAAAATTTCTTCCATGATCTTCTTGATTCCGACCTGGGCCGTCTCTCTTTTAGTGGAAAGGCTTCTACCCAACCTGAAAAAGTGTCTACAAAGACTAACAAATGCTTAAGTCCATACCTTGTAGGTTTTACTCCAGTAAAATTGACTTCCCAAAATTGCCCAGGCTGGGTCCCCCTTAATCATTTTCCTTCAGGTATTTTGGAGGGATAGGCATTTACAGTCTGGCACGCCCGGCATTCCTTTGTCACTCGATTTGCTAATTCTCTTCTCTTAGAGGTTGACAGCAGATACAGTTCGTTCTGATCTTGCAAGAGCTGCTGTAATTTCTTTGCCCCCAAGTGGGTGAATTGATGAACCTGCTGTAAATAGGTTAGGGCTTCTTGTTCCCCTAGTGGGGGAACACCAGGTGGCTTTTGGGGAAGCTGTTGTCATTCTTTGATTACTAGGAACAGTTCATTTGGGTCCCTCAATGCCACTGCTCTTGCCTCTTCGTCTGCTCATCTGTTACCCAGTGCTACTGGGTCTAAGCCTTTCTGGTGGGTATCACAGGGGGCAATGGCTAGTTCTTTGGGAAGCATGACTGCAGCCAAAAGTTTTAGGATTTCTTCTTTGTGTTTGATTTCCTTGCCAGCTGAGATTCGCAGTCCCCTTTGTTGGTAAATGGCCCCATGAACATGGCTGTGGCAAAAGCATAACAGCTTTCAGTATAGATAGTTGCCCAGTTTCCCTTTGCTAGCTCTAAGGCCTTAATGATGGCTATTAGTTCAGCCTTCTGAGCGGATGCAAGGGGATTGTATTCACCAAGCATGCATGGGGCTCAATGAATACTTATAAGTATAGTATACCAAGTTCTTTCTGGGTTTAGAGTGCTGAGCAAGTTATAAGGATTTGGGACAGTAGGATGTGTATTCTTGCACTATGCTGTTGACCTCCCACAGGTCTTGTACTGGTCTATAGTCTCCGGTCCCTGGTTTCTTGACGGGCAACAGGGGAGTGTTCCAAGCTGATTGGCAGGGCTTCAGTACCCCCGAATTAAGAAGTTTCTGTATGTGGGGGTCTAATTCCTTCTTGAGCTTCTTTGCTCATATAATATTGTTTAACCCAGACTGGAGAAGCATAGGGCTTTAAGGTCACTACCACTGGGGGCTGATTTACTGCCAATCCTAGCCCAGCAACCTCTGCCCAGGAGTCAGGGAACTCTTCAAGCCATGTTTGAGGGATAGATTCTCAGGGTTGCTCTGACTTTGCATATAGCTGGTATTCCTGTCAACTGACATGGTAAGGGCGGTTACCACCTTTATTTGTGCAACAATTATGAGATAAGGTATCTTACAGCCTGACTTGTAGATTTCCTTGTTGCAAGAGCAGGTAAATTTGTTTAGGGAATTATATGCAGCACCTGTCTTAAGAGATCATCGCAGTGAATGAGACTAGAGAGCCAATCAATTAGTTACAGGCAGAGGAGATGATTAGGAAATGGGCAGGATCAATGCTGGGAGGAGCATTGCTTCTCATTGTTCTCCTAAGACAGAGCCAGCTACAAACCCAAGTCAATGTGGCTACAAAAATGTGCTTTGTCCTATTACCCATGATCCAACACTTAGCGAGGTGTGGACTAACATGCTAAAACTGGCTAGCAAGCCAAAGATGGGTAAAGTATGGGGGAACTGTATCAACCTAAGATAGGAGGTTCTGCACTATACTGCAGAATTCTCTAATGATGGATAAAGATGCAATCTAACTTCCTGAGTCACCTAAGACAGGCCTAGTCTGGATGTTCTTTTTGTATAAAAGGAAGGGGGATATGTAGATGTCAGCCTGCAGCCCCCAGGGCTTAGCACTGTTTACTGGCCTGCAGTGTTTACAGAAAACAATTGATCCATTTCCATTATCAGGAACTATGCCAGAGCAGGTGCTGTGATTTAGGAATGAGGAAGTTAGCGGAGGACAAACAAGATGGCTAAGTTCAGGTGCTGCTTGTGAGCTGCAGGGGTTACTCAAGGTCAAAAGGTGACCCCAGGCTTTCCCTGAGCTTCAATAAAAGGCATTCTTGATTCAATAGTGACCCATGTGTGTTTATATTTCAATCTGTAGGCCTTTGCTTGGTGAAGCTCTCTCTGTGATGCTGGCATTTACAATGAGTCAAAACCCTTAACATAAAACTATAAATACTGACCCTGATAAAAGATAAATTGGGAATAGCTTTGGGCTCATTGGAACAGTAAGATTATTATTTTTTTTTTTGGACAGAACACCATTAGCATAAGCACTAAAAAAGAATATTAATAATTGGGACCTTATGAAAATAAAAACGTCTATGTGTCAAAAGACACCATCATCTGGACAAAGTGGTAGCCTGCAGAGTAGAAAAATTTACTTACCACACAAGATAGAGTGGCTAATATCCAAAACATATAAAGAACTCAAAATTAGTATCAAGAAAACAAATACCCCAGTTAAAAATGGGGTACAGATCGAAACAGAATTCTCTAAGAGGAAGCTCTAATGGCTGAGAAACACTCAAAGAAATGTGCAGAATCCTTAGCCATAGGGAAATGAAAATTGAAACTATTTTGAGATTTCATCCTATACCTGTCAGAATGGCTAAGATCCACAAAATAAATGAGAGCTCAGTCTAGTGAGGATATAAAGGAAACTCACATCTATTGCTGGTAGCCTTGCAAACTTGTACAGCCACTATGGAAGTCAGCGTGGCAGTTCCTCAGGAAGATAGCAGTAAATCTAAAGATCTAACTATACCACTCTTGGTCATATTCCCAAAGGGAACTTTATCCTACCACATCCTTACACATGTTCATTGCTGCTCTGTCTATAATAGCCAGAATTTGGAAACAATCTAGATGCCCTCAACAGAAGAATAAATAAAGAATATGTGATGTGGTGTATTTACATAATAGAATATTACTCAGCTGTTGAAAAATAAGATTCTCAGGGAAATGGGTGGAACAAAACAGACAAACATACAAAAACAACAACCAAAAACCTCCGTATGAGATAACCCAGACTCAGAAAGAAAAATATGGCATATATTTATGTATATGTGAATATTAGCTATTAAATCAATGATAACCAAGCTATAATCTAAAGAACCATAGAAGTTAAGTTTAGACTAAGAAACTAGGTAAGGACAGATATGGCTCCATAGGAAAAGAAAAAAGATAGTTATGGCTATATGGTAATTGCTACAACACAGATATCAAGTAGAGCAGGTTAGAAAAGAGGGAGACATGGGAGAGATTATGGAAAGTGATGGTTAAAATTAAGAGCCATTTGAGTGGTCATATGGAAACTAATACAGTAGAAGCTTCCCAATACATATTTGAAGGCAATCTGAACAAGATTGTCAAATAATGGGGGATAAAAAGCCCCAACTAGAAATCTCTTGACACCAAGTGAAGCTTCCTGTAGCAGTACTGGTTTACATTTAATTGAATTGTCGGCCAAAGGGGTCCCATGGGGAATGCCTAAATAATCTAGACTGTTGCTAAAACTATAGGTTGGTCTTTTCATTACTGAAGACAACAGTAACATAACTTATTGAACATGCAGGAGCCAAGCTTGTTATTTCTATTGTATCTTTGGTAAAGGAAGGTACTCTGGGTGCTACCAAAGAAGAAGTACAAACAACAATCCCAGCACAACCCCATGGATCTACAATTGTATCCTGCCTACAAGATAAGCTATTAGAAGAGTAACACAAAGCTCCTGGAGTAATTAAAGAAATATCTATCTTATTTGACTTAAGGCCAACTTCACAAGATGAAAAACATACTTGTCACTGCTTGGGTAATGAAGAACCTAGATTACATAGCCCAGGGATGTAGGATGAAACTATACACTACTGTTCTAAAATAAAAACACACATTGCAGTAAGCTGTCTATTAATGACCTTCTGCCATGCTCCTATGAGTACCTTCCTCAGCCTCAGCCATCATCAGAGAAGCTTCCGCCTGCAGCAGATAAAATAAATATAGAGATAAACAGCCAGGCAGGTAGAGAGTTAGACACCTCAGAACACTCAGCTCTAAACAGGATGTCTCCATCAAATCCCTCCCCTCAGGGATCAGAGAAGTTTGAGGCAGAGCCAAGAGCCAGAAGGAATGGAGAACCCCAAGAAAACAAGGCCTTTAAAAACCAACATGAGCAGCACATATATGAACTCACAGAGACTGAGGAAGCATCCACAGGGTCTTCACATGTCTTCTCCAGCTGAGACGGCCCCTGAATTGAAGGGAGAAGTGAACACCTCTGTACTAACCCAGAAGTCATCTCCAATTGATAATCACTTACAAATGAAAATTTTGTTTCTTTTAAGGGAGATTTACCTGAGAAACAAACTACTCTGAGAGTCAACTGCATGTCTGACAGTAGATTGGCAACAGAAAATTAACTCAATGGCATTTTTGGAGGTTCCTTGTCTTATAATGTCATGTCAGGGCTTTCCTGTGTTTCTTGTGGGGACATGTTTCAAATTTACTAAAAACCAGTCTAAGATATCAGAGGGATCTACCCACAGTCAGTCTAGGAGGATCTGACAGCAGTAACTATCGCCTTTAATCCCAGCACAGGAAATGTCCGGGAATGAAGATTTATGCCTTTAATCCAGCAAATCTGAGTTTGAGGTCAGTTTAGTTTACAGAGGAAGTTCCAGGCTCCCAGGCAGGCAGTGGTGATGCCACACCTTTAATCCTAATCTAACGTTCTGCCCTCGGGAAACGCCCCAAGGGGGCTTTCAAAAGCCCTCATATCAAGTCCAATCCAGTCTTACCCTGCCATTGTGGAGGAAACACCTTCCCAGAACAATTAAAAAGGTTAAAACCTATTTTAAAAAGGCACACTAACTGGAAGAATATAAAATTTACAGAAAAAGAAAAAAATTTAGGAAAAAAAATAAAGCAAATATTTTGGCAAACTTCTATCAATGAGCAAAGGCCAAAATTAAAAGTACAGATAAATGATGTTACTATTGAAGGCCTATTGGACATGGGCACGGATGTATCCATAATTTCACCTGAGTCATGGCATCCAAGTTGGCCCCTACAGGAGGTAAATGTTCAGTTTTTGAGTATTGGATCAATATCCCAGGTAAAACAGAGTGCAAGATGGCTTGAATGTATAGGGCCAGAAGGACAGAGAGGAATATTAAAGCTATATGTGGCTGATATAGCTATAAATTTATGGGGAAGAGATTTACTGCAACGGTGGAACACGCAGATTAATATTCCTCCAAATACAGAAATAAGACATGAACTAGCACATGGTTCCAGAAGAAATATCAGAAGGTATTATGAGAAACAGTCACAGACCATCCAGGTTATAGAGAAACAAGGCAAAATAGTTGCTGGTTTTTCAAAAACACCCACAGCACTACCTCTAAAATGGCTAACAGAGAAGCCTATATGGGTTCATCAATGGCCTCTAACTAAAGAGAAATTGCAGGCCTTAGAGCAGCTGGTACAGGAACAGTTAAATGCTCAGCATATAGAAGAATCAACCAGCCCTTGGAATTCTCCTGTATTTGTTATTAAGAAGAAATCTGGAAAGTGGAGAATGGTAACAGACCTAAGGGCAATAAACAAGGTGATCCAGACAATGGGCTCTCTACAATCTGGGATTCCTTTGCCTTCTCTATTACCTAAAGAATGGCCTATTATAGTTATTGATTTAAAAGACTGTTTTTTTTTGTTTTTTTGTTTTTTTTTACAATACCTTTACAAGAACAAGACAAAGAAAAATTCACCTTTACAGTGCCCACTTATAATAATTCTCAGCCTGTAAAGAGATTCCAGTGGAGGGTCCTCCCTCAAGGAATGCTGAATAGTCCTACTCTGTGCCAGTATTTTGTTCAAAAGCCAATAGAACAAATATGCAAGAAATTCCCACAATCTATAATTTATCATTATATGGATGACATCTTGATGGCCGATTCAAATATCGATACGTTGGAAAAACTTTTTGAAAAAGTGAAAAGAATTTTTCCTGCTTAGGGATTACAGATTGCCCCAGAAAAAATACAAAGAGGGGATTCCATTAATTATTTAGGATATAAAATAGGTCAACAAAAAATTAGACTCCAAAAGATCAGGAGAGATAGATTAAAGACACTTAATGATTTCCAAAGACTACTAGGAGACATTGCCAATTTACAGACCGACTATTGGACTTAAAAATGATGGACTAGATAATCTGTTCAAAATGTTAAATGATGACAAGGACTTAAATAGTCCGAGAGAATTGTCACCTGAAGCTGAGAAAGAGCTGGCTTTGGTGGAAAAAAATTACAAGAGGCACGTGTGGATCGTGTGGATCCAGACCTCAATTGTATTCTAGTAATCTTGCCCTCTAAGCACTCTCCTGCAGGAATTTTAATGCAAAGGGAAAATGTTATATTGGAATGGGTATTTCTTCCACATAAACCAAGCAAGAAGTTAAAGACATATGTGGAAAAGATTTATGAACTTATTGTTAAAGGAAAATTAAGACATTGTCAATTGACAGGAATGGACCCAGCAGAAATTGTTGTACCTTTAACTAATGAAGAAATTGACCAATTATAGGTATAAAGTGAACCTTGGCAAAGATATCACATGAAAGAATGAGACTCAGGGATAGATCTCTGAAGAAGCTGGAGATACTAGAGGGAATAAACACCACAGTCAGATCTTACCCAGCTGTCTTATAGCTTCCTCAGCCTTGATTCCCTTGGAATGGCTTTTTCTGTGTTTGAATCCCCTCTTAAGCATTCTTTCTGTAATTAAGGCATGGCCCCACCACACCTTCTTGGGAGCCTGGAATTCCTTCTATAATCTGAAGTGACCTTGACTCAGTTAGGATTAAGGGTGTAGGTCACCACTCCCAGGATTAAGGGTGTAGGTCACCACTCCCAGGATACTCCCTGTGCTGGGATTAAAGGTTTGAATCACCACTCTGATTTTCCTAGACTGACTGTGGTTAGAGCTCTGGGACTTCTGGAGCTTTTACTAACACCCCACATAGACTGTGGGTAGATTCTCTCTGATATCTCCAAAACTTCTGAAACTTTATTAAATCCCTACACAAAGAGCCTGCAGTAGTTTTTTGGGAGATATTAACAACAAATATCCTAAAAGCAAAAGAATTGATTTTATAAAGAAAACTGATTGGATTCTCCCTTGTATTGTATGAGATAAACCAATTTCTGGAGCTCCTACATTTTATACCGATGCAAACAAATCAGGAAAGTCTGGTTACAAATCAGAACATCTAAGTAAAGTGATTCAAAGCCCTTATAATTCTGTTCAAAAGTCAGAATTATATGCCATCGTGATGGTGTTAATGGACTTTACAGAACCACTTAACATAGTCACTGATTCTCAGTATGTAGAAAGAGTTGTTCTACATATTGAATCAGCTGATTTTATTAATGATGAATCAGAATTAACTTTATTATTTATTCAGTTACAAGGAACAATCAGGACTAGAAGTCATCCCTTCCATATAACACATATTCGATCCCATACAGGTCTGCCAGGTCCTTTAGCACAGGTAATGATGAAATTGATAAATTATTAATAGGAAATGTACTAGAGGCCTCATAATTTCATAAAAAGTATCATGTTAATTGCAAAGGATTAAAAAAAGATTTCTCTATCACTTGGGAACAAGCCAAAGAAATTGTAAAAAGGTGTCCCACTTGTTCATTCTATAACCAAACTTTATTACCAGCAGGAACTAATCCTAAAGGTATACACAGAAATTAAATCTGGCAGATGGGTGTATTTCATTTTACAGAATTTGAGAAATTAAGATATGTCCATTATACAATAGATACATTCTCAGGATTTCAATGGGCAACTGCTTTGAGTTCAGAAAAGGTTGATTCTGTAATCACACATAGAAGCTATGTCCATCATGGGAATACCTGCACAAATAAAGACTGACAATGCTCCAGCATATGTCTCTACTAAAATGAAACAATTTTTTGCTTATTATAATATAAAGCATATTACAGGAATACCACACAATCCTACAGGGCAAGCAGTCATAAAGAGATCAAATCCAACTTTAAAGGATATGTTAAATAAACAGAAAGGAATAACAAAGGCCCCCAGAGACAGAGTACATAGTGCTTTGTTAACTTTGAATTTTCTCAATGCTAATGATAAAGGAACAACAGCTGCTGAAAGGCATTGGACCATAGAAAAAAACAGCTGAACTAAATCAGCCTATTTACTTCAAAGATGTAATAACCTCTGCATGGAAGCCAGGGTATGTGCTCAGTTGGGGAAGGGGTTTTGCATTTATTTCCACAGGTGAGGAGAAGATATGGATACCATCAAAATTAATAAAGACTCGAACGGAACCGGAGACACTTCATGAAACTAAGAATTGATAGCTCATCAACCTATATTACAATTTTTTTCAGTTGTAAATAAAAACAAAGGGTGGGGGCAGGTTTCTGTTCTTGTCTTTACAGGAAACTGGAAATACCCATCTTCAAGAAGTTAAAAGGCCTTGGACATCCAGACATCTAAAGCAAAAAAGAGGCTATCCAGGAAAATTTGCAAACAAAAGAATATGGTAACTATTGGTACCAGTATACTTGATAGGGTAAAATCTCATTACTTAACCTTTACAAATTTTTTTATTAGTTAAAGTCCCAGTTTAATTATAATTTAAAGCTGGTTTTAGAGTTGGAATGTAGCTCTCTCCTTCTCTAAACTCAAGCATACTAGTTAAAGGAAAATAAAAAAATCTCTGTATCATATCAGAAGAGCCACCTGATATGGGACAGAAGAATAACAAAAAATAAAGGACTATTCTATTGTTACTAATCCTATGCTCAATAAATTGTTATATGTTTATTTTCCTGTACATTGTGTTGGTTTTTAGTCTCTTATCAGTTTTCTGCAGTGATCCAGGACAAGGCCTAATTGCTAACTTGAAATATCCAAAAGGAAGATGGGGCCCTACAACGATGGTTTCACATGAACTCTGACAAAGCCACTAGGCTGACAAACACCAATCAAAGATCAGATTTGGACTACAAACTGCTTAGGACAATTTTGTGGAAGCTCGATGAGATGAACCAGGTTCACAGACTACTATGGCCAGAACTTGAGACAAGCTGTGTGCTTTCCTGTTATATAGTGACTGGACAACAAATGACACAGCTACTTATTTCAGGACTTGACATTTAACAAAACTTTTCTTTTCAGGATCCCCAAAAGATGCCATCGCCCCCAGTCAGCAGGAAGAACCAGTGCCCACACTCCCAAATGGTGGGGTAGGTTGGTTTTGGTTCCCAAGTGGTAGGGTGGCTTAGTGTTGGTTGTTCAATGGGTTATAGATGATTGTCATTGTTTAGGATAAAATTGGTTAAAAATTGTTCATGGTTATGGTTAGAAAAAAGTTAAACAAGAATTATTAGATTCATGATTTGTGTTTAAAAAATATAAAGAAAAAGGGGATACAGATATATAGGATATAAGGATAGATTATGGAATCTTCTTTTAAAAGGATTTGCTAGCTTTAAATATTTTACATTGCATTGATTTTCTGTATACAAATTGTGTATCTTGAGATTAATTGTGTCATTGTACAAATATTTCTATGCTTGTTTCAGGTAGTGTACTTAATCAGTTTATCTAACATTGTAATACAAATTGCTAGTCCATGAAAGTTTTTATTTCCAATTTATTAGAATCTAAAGCAATGCAGGTTAGTAGTTAGACATTACATTCAGACATAGTCATGTTAGATATGTTTTCAAGGTCAAACAAATATATTTTAGGTAAACAGGTCTTCTTAAAAAATTTCAGAGATCCATAGAATATGGCATTTAAAATATTTTTAGAATTTAAAGACTTTTCTGGACAGTGAGACAGGTCTGCTCCTGGCAGCCCCAATATACTTCAAAAGAAAAAAGGGCATTGAAGAAACTCCATATGGAATCTACTTTCCTTGTGGCAACGGTTAGTCATTGAACAAGAACCTGTCCCTGTATTGACTGCTTGACAGTGTGCTATTTAAACTGAACATGCAGGTTCCCTCAGAAAGTGACCTTTGAACCTTGACAGAACAAGCTGAGATGGTCCTTCAGGTTCCTGTTTTTCAGAGAAAACTGTCAGAGATGGCCCATGGATGGTGAGGCGGGTAGCGGCCCCTGGCATGCTGGGCCTGGATCTTCCTAGAGTTGGGTTGCTTGGGAATGCAGTCAAAAGTGGTGGTAAACTTCATCTAAAGCTAAATACCGGCACGAGACCAATAACCAACAAGTATGGCAAGGGAAAGTTGAAAAGAACTTTGAAGAGAAAATGAACAGGACACAAGGAGAAAATGACTGAACTACACCAAAATGGACAGAGCAGATTTCCTGCTTCACCGAAATGAAAAGAGACTCTGGGCCTGTAGGCTGAAGATGGATGTCCCAACGTTATAAAGGAACTTTGGGTGATTGGCCAGGCAGATAGGTGTCATCTCTGTCATTTCTAATTTTTGCAAGTTGCTTGCACTTCCTAGATATTTAGGTAAATATTATTTCCTTCTTGGGTCTCTGAGGTAATTGAAGATGAGATAGTTATAGTTACAGTTTTCTAATGACAGTTTTAGAAAAGAAACTTTGAAGGTAAAGTTTATAAGTTTAAGAAACATCAAGATAATAGGATAATTAATGAAATATTTTCTTATACTTGTCAATTGTTAATGGACCAGTCATTACTCATTTATTGTTTGCATATATTGTATATAATTATTGTACCTATTGTATATTATTTTTCTTATGTTAGCTATCACCTTTTTTTTAATTTGACACAAAAGGGGATATGTGGAGATTTAATAAAGTTCAGAAGTTTTGGAGATATCAGAGGAATCTACCCACAGTAAAAGCTCCAGAAGTCCCAGAGCTCTAACCACAGTCAGTCTAGGAAAATCAGAGTGGTGATTCAAACCTTTAATCCCAGCACAGGGAGTATCCTGGGAGTGGTGACCTACACCCTTAATCCTAACTGAGTCAAGGTCACTTCAGATTATAGAAGGAATTCCAGGCTCCCAAGCAGGTGTGGTGGGCCACCCTTAATTACCGAAAGAATGCTTAAGAGGGATTCAAACACAGAAAAAGCCATTCCAAGGGAATCAAGGCTGAGGAAGCTATAAGACAGCTGGGTAAGATCTGACTGTGGTGTTTATTCCCTCTAGTATCTCCAACTTCTTCAGAGAACTATCTCTGAGTCTCATTATTTCGTGGACAGCAGGCATTGGAAGACAGAGCAGGCAGAAGAAGCCAAGAGAAGCGAGGCTGAGGAAACTGGAAGACAGCTGGGTGAGATCTGACTGTGGTGTTTACTCTCTGATATCTCAGCCTTTCCCTGAGTTCTGGCTCTGAGTTTTCTTTATTCATGTGACAGTTCCTTTATTAATTTTTTTGTATTATTTTGTTTTTATTAGATTTGTATATTTTTCTTCCCCCATTTTATCCTATAGGTTCATTATTTCAGTGTGTGTGTGTGTTTGTGTGTGTACATGTATGTTATGGCTTAGTGTTGTTATAGTATTTCTGAATGTGAGAATGAGTGGGACTCTGTTTCTTGTGCCTTCCCTTGGGTTCTTTTCCTTCTGTTTCTTCATTCAGTTTTGTGCAACTATAGTGTAAGTTTTGTTTTTATATTTTTTATGTTATATGTTCATTTTCTATTATTATCCCTTTAAAATCCTGCTTGTTTTCTAATGAGAGATAGAAAGGGAGTAGATTTAGATGGAAGGGGAGGTTGGGAGGAACTGGAAAGAGTAGAGAGAGGAGAAACCATAACCAGGATATGTTATGTGAGGGAAAAAATCTATTTTCAATAAAATAAAAGGCATATTTAAACTTATATTAGAAGTACAGAAAGATTGCCACAGTAGATTTTCCATATCTCCTGCACCCACTTATCTCCTGCTGCTTATAGCTTATGTTAGGATGAGACATTAGAATTAATGTCCCAGTATCAACACAGTATTTATAACAAAGCCCATACATTATTCAGATATTTTTACTTTAAACATAATGCTCTTTTTCTGTTCCAAGATCCCATCAAAATCACCAGAACACTTTCAGTGACAACTGTCTCATTAGATATCTTATGGCTGTGACAGCCTGTTATCATTTCTTTCCTAGCAATCTGTAGAGGTTAAGGAGAAGTAGTCATGTATTTTGCATATTTTCTTCATTGGTCACCCTCTTTAAAAAAAAAATCATTAAATGTAGCATGTGGGTATGCTTCTTTAGTCTCATGCAAAAATGCAAAAAGAGTAGCATTAATCATTAATAAGAAGCCCTCAGTATGAGGCTTTTTGCATGTAATAGCTGGGTATTTTTCTAATTCCTGGTGTAAAACAGAATTAAAAGCATGGCTATATGGAATTCTCTAATAGGATAAGAGCCCTGCATTGTAGCCAGTAGTGGAAAAAGATTCTCTCTCTCTCTCTCTCTCTCTCTCTCTCTCTCTCATCTCTCTCTCTCTCTCTCTCTCTCTCTCTCCCTCTCCCTCTCCCTCTCCCTCTCCTCCCTCTCCCTCTCCCTCTCCCTCTCCCTCTCCCTCTCCCTCTCCCTCTCCCTCTCCCTCTCCCTCTCCCTCTCCCTCTCCCTCTCCCTCTCCCTCCCTGCCTGTGTGTGTGTGTGTATGAGAGAGAGAGAGAGAGAGAGAGAGAGAGAGAGAGAGAGAGAGAGAGAGCACCTGCATGTGTGTACATATTTTATTTATGCAATGACCATTCAAGGTTTCTCTGTTCCATGGTAGGCAAGTTTCACAGAAAACTTAGTTCAAGCATCATTTTTCATGAATATGTTTTTTATTACTCTACAGTCTCTCTGTTCCCTCTTTCCTGATTAATTCTCCCAGTAAACCATTAATGATCAAGTCTTAAGGAAACCAATTTCAATTTGTCGTACATGGTAGCACAGTTATATCAAAAGTGCATATAGATAAACCTTAAAAGAAAGGATAAAATGGCCATACAAAGCTATCTTTAACAGAGATCTGGAACAGATGGGCAATGATTTAATGCAGCACATTGTCATTGCAACCTGTAAGCCATTATATTGGGAATAAGGTCACACATTGTGTGGGATTGCTTTTATTGTCTTTTTTATGTCTATGCCATTTATGTTTTAAATATTTTGCAAATGAGAATTTTATTATTTTTTAAGTCAGCACTATTTTTAGTCTTGTGGCTTTTCAAATAGATTACACACATGGGACATCTTACACAATCAATTGACACTATTCATGGTTAAAAAGGAGAAATTAGAAAAATGAGGTACCTTCGCATATAATTAAATGGATTCTGCAATTTTATTTCGTTTTGTTCTGTGAGTTCCAGAATTTGTACCCTTCTTGTCTTACCATCAGAAAGACATGGAAGTCATTTTTTTTTAAAGAAATAAGTTTATATATCTTGTACTTTGAATGCATGGGCAGCAATAAACAATTGTGTAAAAGCTTATGTTTCTTTATACCTTTGACATATGTGTAGTGCCAGGTTAATCAACTATATGCTTTCAAAATAATATCACTTGAAGACAGAGCAGTAACATAAAATTAAGAAAACAATTAGCACTTTATTTTGAAAATGTAATTTCTGTAGAAATCTAATGAGGTTTGTGTGTGTGTGTATGTATGAGAGAGAAAGGGGGGTGATGGGGGGTGGTGTGGGTGGTATCCTGTGCATAGTTTTTAAATTACTTCTAGCTTAGTATGAAGTGGGTTTCTAGTGATACAAAATCATCAGTTAAAATCTAAAACCCAAATGAAAGATCAAAGCTTAGGTGCTCCATAGAGTTTGGAGACAGAATTTGACTCTTATACTTGTAAGTCATGACATAATTTTTCTTCTTTAAAAAAAATGTCTAGCTAAACTGCATTTTTTTTTCAGTGAATCTGGGGTAGGGAAAAAGTAGGAAAATTAAAAGTCACTATTGGAACACCAAAATAATAACTGATCCAGTCAAACAGTTCAAGTGAACAAATTCTTTTCAGAAGAACGTGCTGCATTTTAGTGGCATAGTATCTTCACACAAATATGGTAATTGTATTGAAGGGTTTCCTTGTATCATTTTCTGTCTTATACAAAACTTTCATTCACAAATTTGAGAATGTCACGTATACATTCAGTTGCATTTACGGTTAATTGTTCTATCTAACTCCTTCCAATTCCAGGTCCTTTTGTGTTTGAATTATTTTTGTTTGTTTTATGTCATAATCCACTGAGTCCCATGTATATTGCATACAATGACTTGTGCTGCCCAACTACTCATGGGTGTGGGGAACAGGGCCTATTCACTGGGGTGTGGCTAATCTCTCAGGAGCCCTATCTGACCATTTCCCCCAGAAACATCAACTGTCAATAGCATCTTGGAGTGGGAGCAAGATTCCTTCGGCCCCTATGCCAGCCTATTGGCCAGCTTGATCCTGTCCAAGAAACCATAGCTGCTTGTAAGCCCATGAGTGTAACATGTACTCGTATCTGGAAAACACTGTTTCACTCCAGTCCTCCCTGACATCAGCTCTTACAGTCTTCCTTCTCTATCTTGTGATAAGATGTCCCATTTGTGGCTGAACACTGAATGGAGTCCTACCTCTGTGTACTTGGAAAAATTGTGAATTTCTGCATTTTTATTTGCTCAGCTTGCTCATTTTCACTAAATATTTATCAGTGTTAACCACACAACAGAGGCTATACTAGGCTGTTTTGAGATTTCTTTTGCCAATGGAATTAATCTAAAACTCTTCACTTTAGCCACAGGCAGACTTGTGAACAGGGGCAAAAAGCAGCCACATTCTTCACCAAAATATCACAACACAAATCTCTAGGCCACATATTAACACTCTCCTTTCTAAAATCTTTTGACTGAGTTTCCTTGGCTCCCCCATCCCAGTTCAAACAACTCTTGGCCCACTATCTTACATGATCCTACTAGTATGGCCCATTAAGTAGTGCTTAAAGCATTTGGCTGCTTTCCTAACTCAAAGTATTGAAGTTGAAATCCCTCCAAACAAAAACATGTTCGGGCCTATCACAATACCCCTGTCCCTGGTATCAACTTCTGTCTTAGTTAAGGTTTCTATTGCTGTGAGGAGACAGACAGCATGATCATGGCAACTTTTACAAGGAGAACATTTAATTGGGATGGCTCACTTACAGTTCAGAGGTTCAGCTCATTATCATGGCAGGGAGCATGGTGGTATACAAACAGACATGGTGACAGCTATCTTGATCAGAAGGCAACAGGAAGTGGACTGTCTGTCACCCTAAGAGAAGCTTGAGCAAAATGTACCTCAAAGCCCACCCCTACAGTGACACACTTTCTCCAACAAGGCCACTCCAACTTCAAAAAGGCCATGCCTCCTAATAGTGCCACACCCTATGAAATGATGGAGGCCAATTGCATTCAATCTACCATAGCATCTCAGCAACTCATTAAATAACTTGGAAAGAGTAACAGCCCCTGAAGAACAGTGGAGGGCATCACGAATATCAGGCCAACTTTAATTTGTTATTAAGCAAGTAGATATCAAAGGTTTCCTGGACTAGTTGAACTACATGAAGAAGTAACTATTGTTTTTAGTAGACTTTTTACACTCCCCCATTTATAACTGACTGCCAGCTATCTCTATGAGGCTCAAGCCCTTGTTTCTTTGCACAGCTCAAAAAGCTATTGAAATTGCAACCACCTGGTCCTTGTTAAAAATATCATGCTTTGTTTATGGCTCTGATGCTTATGTGCAATAATGAACGTGAAACCCCTTTTTCTAGATAATTTGTCTATTTTCAGCTCTTTGCAGGAAACATTTCCAAATAGTAGTAAATGTTCAGAACAACCATTATTAAAGAATAGAGACCATGGAACTTGTTTAAAGTGGTTTCATTGTAAAGTTCCACCAATGCCTTCCTAATGATTTCTGCTATAACATAAGCAAGAAATGCCAGACTAGGGTGTCATATTCTTCAGATACTTAATTTTCTATTTCAAGTGGAGTAGTGTGGGTGAACATAAATATTCAGAGTATTATGTTTATAAATGTACAATAGATAAGCAAATATGTAAAATAAATCTTGGTCAATTTATTTCTCATCCTTATCAAAGAGCTATCCTTGTTGAAATCTTAATAAATGGAAATGTCTCACTCATAATTTTATGTAGTTCACAATTAACATTTCTAGAGTTAAATCAACTACTAGAAGAACAAAGAAAGAAAAAGTAAAGAGTTTTCATTGATTTCATCCCTTATATGTCCATGACACACTTAGGCTGATAAAAATCCTGACTTTGTTCCCAAGATCTAAGAATGAACATGTAATAGTTTTCTGTATTTGCTAAAGTGACAGTTACTAAGTTCTATAAATTGTCTGATATAGCACATCCCAAATTTGTTGCTTCATGTTCCTGGCAGCTAGAGATCTAAAATATAAAGTATGTTTATAAAGAAAAAAAATGTTAGCCGGGCCACATTTGTTCTGAAAAAGAATGGATCCCTTCCTCACCCCTATCTGATTTCTGTAGTTAGCTGCAGCCTTTTTCATTTCTGACCTTAAACTGTTGTGTCATAGTCTTTACTGTTTGGCCATGAGGCATTTTCCTTGTTCTGTTTTGACATTTCTCTCTTCTCACAAAGAGCCTGTCCTGATGAGTTAAGGGCCTACCTGATTCTGGTGTGAACGGATCTAAACATAACTGACAGTCTCAGTAAAGTCTTTTTTTAAAATAGAGTCCTCAACATATGTGTGAGGGAGGAACACACAGCATCTCATCATTTATGACCATTATATATCACATGGACAATAATTTTGTTTCCTAGAGTTATTCTGAAAAGGGGCACTATATTTCCATCACCTATCTTCACACAGCCAATCTGAATCTGGGGAAGAGAGCAGCATCTCATCTTCATCTAGATGAAAAATCACTACTTACAGTTAATATATAGTAGTGTTTCCTTTAAGACAAAGGGGCATAAAGTGCAGTGGAATCAGAGTTCTTAGCTTGAAGTGATTTTTCCTTTCTTATTGTTCTAATGTTTTCTATAATAAGATTCATTAATTCAATAGGATAGTCTAACAATTTAATTTCAAATTGTTTGAATGTTTTATAATTTTTATAATGAGATTTATTTCTTCAATAGACATGTTTAAAGTGGGGATGCATAAAAAAGCATAGTATAAAGCATATAAGATCTACACCTTAAGCCACCTGCCTGCCACTTCAGCTGGACATATTATACACACATTATTTTGTATAATATCTTATTTTTACTTCATAATTTGTCTGACTGACAAACATCTACCAAATCATTAACTGTCAATTACTGTTCTGTGCTAAGGATATAAACTAGATCAAGACAAAATATAGCCTTACTCTCAAAATGTTTATAGATTGGAAGGGAAGAAGAGGAAAAAGCTGGGATAAAAAACCATCACAATTTGTAAAGAAGAAAGCAAATTACTCTCAGAAATGCAGGGAAAGTCTCTATGTGACTCCGTTCTCTGATGACTTTCATATAGGAAGAAAATAGCAGCTGTATGAATCTTCAATTATGAGATAACATAGAGTTTTGAGGAACTTTGTTGTAGAGGTTCATTGAAAACATTCAGAGAAACATGAGCACAGTGGTATAAGCCTGCACCCTCAGTACTCAGAATACTGAGGCAGGAGGATCACAAGTTTCAGGCCAATCTATTTCAAAAGAATGAAACGATATTTCAAAGAGAAAAAGCAGAAAAAAGAAAAGAAAAAAGTTGGATAATAGTCTTCGTGATTGGATAAATCTCAAATAATAGCTACATTTTAAAGTTATTTACAGAAAGATGGCAGAAGGCCAGCACAATGGTGATGGTGGTGGAGGTAGACTGTAGACATTTCTAAATCTGTACATGATTTCTAGGTATAAAGTTCATAACAAAATCCTATTGGAGAAACAAAAGGATGTCAGAGGTTGAGGATTACTGCAGGGAGAGGACAGTGAACTGTTAATTAGGTTATATTCTTAGTAGTTCCAAGGTGCTAAGAAAATGCCAATTAGCAGACTATTTTCATTAAGGTTAACAAAGTAGAAAAGCAAATAATTATAAATTACTAGTTTAACACATTGTCACATATCCATACAATGAAACAGTGCCTAATTAATTTTAAGAGCATTATAAAGTAATAAGTCTCAATTGTTTTGGCATTAAGACTATTGGGTTTTACTAAAAATTTTGGAGCACACAAAAGGCCTTGTTACTATGAGTTATTCTTCAACAGTAACCATAGATCTGATCTTACTGTTCAAATGTTGTAATCAACTCAGATTCCACTGTCCTGCTCACTGGGAACCAGGCACAGGTAGACTTCTTAGTTGTGTGGGCCAGCACAAAGTCGTGCCAGCTCTGTGCTTTTTCATAAAGTAGAAAAGAGACAAAAACCAAGCTTTTAGTCTATTACCAAAGTTGCATCTTACAAATTCAAGTTAGGTTGTTTTAAAATATGAATATAAGTAATAGAATCGTTCTGAGATGATTAAAATCTTCTGATCAGATTTTAAATAAACTTCTATGTGAAAACTTCTATGTGGGAAATTGTAAAGAACCTCGTGTATTTGCTAGTTCAGTATGCAGTGTTAGCTGCAATGTCAACCCTGACCCAGCGAGTAACTTTTTAACTTTGATGAAGTTAAAAACTAGATAGTTAAGGTTATTACCATCTCCTATCTTAGCTAAGAGCATTTAGATACTAGATTCACATCATTCGAGATAAACACCTTTAAAATAATTTCTACATATTGCCCACTTACCAATATTCTAGACATTTAAAATATACTTTACATTCGTTGTTGTTATAGTTTGATATTGTTTATGTTATTTGCCTTTTACCTCTTTTAGACATTATCTTATAATTATATAGTTTATATTTAATTTTAAAACTTTCTTAGTTAGACAAAAGGGGGAGATGTGGTGAGATCAAGCTCTATTTACCTTGACCTAGAGGTGTGGCTTTTAGGTCCTGAGGACCCATGTATGGGGCATTGCCTGGCCAATTTAAAACCCAGGGTCTTACTGTATTTTATTCCTGTTTGTTCCTTTGTCCTCTTGAAGGGAGGATTCTCTTCTGCCGCCAACCCCGTGGCTGCTGCTTGGCTCAGTCCAACTTTCCAAGTTTTGCCTTATGGTTCAATCTTATATCAGTGAATGTTTCATATAAACTCCTTAATAAACATTAGTTCTTGTGTATAATCAGTTGTTAACAAGTAATTCCTACAATAACCCGGGTTGCTCTTTTGTGTGATTAAATTAAGTCAAATGTAACCACTGTTAAGTTGGAGTGACAGAGACTTGGTATAATAATCATGATCCTGATGCTGGTATTTTATAGTCAGCTGTGCCGGGCTCCCTCGGTCAGTACTTATCCTATCTGTAAACTAAAATTTCTTTGACTCTTTCATTGATGTAACTGTCCCTAGTTACATGAGGCAAATGTAATGTAAGTTTGGTATTGAACAACAAAATACTTCCTAGATAGAAAATAAATGCCTATTGTTCTAATCCTTTCCCCTGGGAAGACAGAAAAGCCCCAATTCCCTTCCCTTGTGTTTTCAATACTTAGAAGTGTTTTCCCAAATAGCTTTGTTTTCAGCCCATATACTCACAGAATCTTCATCCCAAGGTTTCACATCTCTACTACGTTTCTCAGTTTTTTCCCTCTGGCTATATTTTGCTATAAGTAATGTGCCAGATCTGAACACAAAATTTTAAAATATGCATTGTGGAGTAATGAGTGGTACCAACAGATTCTATCATTACAGTTGAATAGAGGGTCACTCTTGCTCCATTTTCTGTCTTGAAATATTTGGGAAATTTACCTTTTTGCTTAATTTTTGATTCCTTAATCCTTAAAATCTATTTCTTGCTACAACATAATAACCCAGAAATACTATTGGCTCTGAGAGTTTTTCCCTGAAACCATACCTGTCTTAACTAGTCCTTTGAGATACTCCTTTGTAGCAGGTCTAGGTAGGACTGAGCAAGATTTAAGGGGGTGGCTTTGGGGTCTTTCTTGAAGACCCCTGTATGAGGTGTGGCCAGTCCCCTTTGCAGACTGATTTTATATTGTTTGTCTTTTTAAATTTGTTTTTTTTGTAGTTTTGGAGGGAGGATTGTTACTACTGCTACATAAGACATTTCAATCCTCCAAAAATTGCCTTAAGGTTCAATCTTGTATCAGTGAGTGTTTCATATAGACTCCTTAATAAATATTTAATATTTTTATATAATCAATTGCCAATAAATAAATCCTACAATACTTGGTACTCAATGTGGGGCTCATTTAGTGTTTTAATAGCAGAATATCCAAAGTCTCAGAAACTTAGCAAAAATAGATTTATTGGGCCTACAGTTCTGGAAGATGGGAAGTCCAAAGGAATGCTGCTGGTATCTGAAAGCAGGCTTGATGAGTCCTGATATAGTACAAAGAAGCATATCCAAGACATAAATAGGGAGTTCTGATGAATGGCTTAATTTTAGCAAGGAATCCATTGCTGTAGTGAGGACTCAATATCTGAGCCAAGACGTTCAGCCCTTGGAAAACACAGAATACTTATGACTGAATCACCACCAGAAGGCTTCACTACCTGGTACTGCTATGATGTTGATTAAATTGCAACCTGAATTTTGGAAAGGTGCTATTTCTGAAATGATAAGTTTCACAATTAAGTTTCCCTTGTCCTGTGGGATTCAGGTTGACTGGGGTATAAAATTAATCTAAATATCACAATAATACCAGATACATCTGATTCCTCAAACATGATAGAGAAAATATGCATAAATGTTGTATTGTCAACGATAGACAGGCACATTTAAAAAGAACTGAGAAAAATTTGTCAACCAATATCTATCTTTGATGTGATGATACTTATGAAGGATAAATGTTACCTGCTGGAAAGATACCAATCTGATGATTATGGTCAATCTTCTCTAAGCAAAAGTGTTTATGTGAAGTTTTCTGGCTCTTTCTGTGTAAACCAGTCAAAATGTGAAATAATGCACTACTCTCGGTAAAAAATGCCTCTCTGAAATGATGTTTGTTCAATCTGTCCCTCATACAGTTCAAAATCCGGATGTATTGCTTTCCTGCCAGAAGCTTGCTTCCATTTATTTTCATTTCCTGTTGCCTCTAAAGCTTCACAAAGAGAAGGTGCTATATCCGCAGTCCTTCCCAGCCCAGTTGTTTATTTAATTAAAAAGATGGAAGAGAAGTCTATTTGTTTGGAGCTATATAAATGTTCTTAAACAGGATTCTCTCCTTTATTCTACTTTGCTTTCTTATATATGGAGAGCTTTAAATCCACCTTAAATCGCAACTGATGACAAGTTAAGCCATAGTTCTGTAGTTGACAACACTGGCAATGAGGATGGTAAGCTATAAGTGTTCCTGATTTCTCTCCCATGTGCATTATAAAGAAAGGGGCTTCATAAGTCAACATTGTCAAATCCAGCCCCTCAGCGTAAGCTGAATGGTTCAAATAACACACATGGTGTTGAAATATTAGCTGACTATGGGTGTAGGTTTCCAGGAAAAGATGATAAAATATTGAATCAATATGCTCAGTTTACAGCTTTAGTTCCTATTTTAACTCACATTCTTTCACATAAAGAGTTTTCACACTTCACAGCTGAAGTAGAGAAATTCTTTATAAGCACACTCTAAGAATATTTGCAATACCAGAAATTTTATTTTTCACTCTTTTGGATAATATTTTGTTTTGTAAATTGAAGAACAACATTGAACTCAAATAAACAACTAACCTATAAAATGCTTCACACTGCTGTAAATACAGTTATTCCTAAAATACAAATGTTACAGGAATATAATACTAGAAAACAGAGGAGAAGCAGTGATGATTAAAATGCCATTAAGAGAAGTACTTACAATAAATATTAATATGAATTGTGAAAATATTTAATACATAATATACATATTTATTACATGTACATAAGGTACTCTGGTGTGGGAATGCCTTTCTGTATGCTGTGAATCTCAATCTTTAAATAAAGGAGCTGTTTTGGGCCATGACAGGCACCATAGAAGAAGTAGGAGGAGGAATCAGAATAGGTAGGAAAGGAAGGGCAGAGTCAGAGACAGATCAAGCTGAAGCTGCCCATGGAGCAACATGTAAGGGGCACAGGTGAGCCACGGGCCATGTGGCACAGAGATTAGTAGAAATGGGTTGATTTAAGATGTAAGAGCTAGCTAGCAATGTATCTGAGCCATAGGCCAAACAGCATGAAGTTAATATAAGTGTCTGAGTCATATTGGGGGCCTGAGCAGGCGACTGGGCAACTAAGTGGTCTCCGGTGGCAGGTCTGTGGGTCTCGGACCTCCAGCTGCCCGGGACCTTAGCAACCCCACTACTACAGTACTCCGTGCAATTTAAGCATGTATTACTATTATGCGATACATATAGTTCATATTGTAAGGTCTAGAATCTATAACCCATATTTTAATTATATGAAACAATTTTTAAATTTAAAAATATTTTGATCATATTTTTTCCCTCCGGGGCCTTTCAGATCTTTTCCTCCCCATCCACCCATCTTCATATTCTTTCTCAAAAAACAAAACAAAAAAAGCCAAAATTCAACAAAGATATTCCCCAGAACAAAAAACAAAACAATCCTTCCCCCTCAAAACTCACCAAACTATATCCAAGTAAAAGCACACACACACAAACATATACACACACATACACCATACATACACACACACACACACACACACACACACACACACACACACACACACACACAACCTGGACTCCATTACATATTACTCAACTATGCCTGAACATTAGCCTTGTCCTGGAGTGGTTGAAATACTCAGTTACACTCTGATGAAAAACATAATAAAAATAAGTATTTTTGTAAGATTGATTTCAAAATCCATAGTATACATTATCTATTTAAAGCATGTACTTCCTTATGAGGCATGTCCACCTCATCTTCTTTTTTTATGCAAGAAAAACTGTACATCTTATAAGTCCTATTATACCCAAAATAAATTTTTTTAAAACTCCAGAAAAGTATTTCCCAGACTTTTTGATTTGGCATGAGGCTTGATTATACCTTGAAAATTATTCTTAGCATAGAATATTGAAATTATTTGTTCTTTCAAAACATGGGATTTTGAGTGACAAGTTTGAATTTGTGTTTGAATTTTAACTTTTTAGTAGTTAACTCACAAAGCAAATGGTAAGCATGGAAGTATTAGAAGTGCTGTCATGAAAAACTATGTAAAAGATCATTTTTGACAAGATTCCTTTTGATTACTCTTACAACATTCATCATATTATTTTAATAGAAACAATTTAATAATAATAAAATCAATAATTAGTATCATAATTTCTGCTACAACATGTGTAAAAAGAAAAGTAAAAATTCTAAATTAACTAGAAGTTGCAAAGTGAGTGTTAATTGTTGATAATGTTTTCTGCTTTATTGAAATACCCATACATATTCTGACAGCTTCCTTTGATAATAAGCATGTAAGATGTCACGTGTTGAATCACTATACAAAATCCTTAGGTGTTACTTATAGTGTACACTTGTTGTATAGTAGCTAAATACAAATAGCTCTGAGACACTGTGGTAGAGAAAGATAAAAATGGAGTCCAAATCAGAAGATATAATTTAGGCCTTAGAGAATTGTCTGGAGGCTGGTGTTGTGGCTCAGCTGTTGGAGTACTTTCCTACGGTAGAAAAGGTCTGAGTTCAGTCCCCCTCAGCACATAAACTAGGTTTGGTTGTACACAGCAGCACTCGAGAAGTGGAAGCAAGAGGGCTGGAAGCTCAGGGTCACACTTGGATACATTAGGAACTTGGACTCAGCCTGAGCTCCATGAGAGACCAATTCAACGACAACAAGAAATGGAAATCACACTTTGTTTTAACATTATTCAATAATAAGTTTCCCCCAACCCCAGTGTTTTAAACAATAGTGTGTCCCTACGTTAACTACCACCCACAACAGTAAAAAGGCTTCTCTGACAGCTGTCTTGTTCTCTCTTGCGTCTCCCTCAGCCTTTCCTTCCAGCCGTATCCATTTATTTGTGACATTTGCCAACCTGCAGAACGAATCTCTACCAGGGATCAGACGAGGCAATGACCCAGAATGGGCAACAGCAACCAAAATCAAAACACCCAGAAATCTATGCCAGGAAGCACTTCAAATGCCTAGATTCCAGGGCAAAAACACAACCATGAACAACCATGACAAAGTGCCTCCTCCAGACACCAGCGACCCTCTTGCAATAGGCTCTGAGAAAAGCATTTTGGCTGATGCACAAGCCAAGAACTTCAAAATGGCAGTCATAAATATGCTCAAGGATGTTAAGGGGGGTTATAAATAAATGTGTTAGTAAAGACTATAAAAATGTTAAATCAGGGGAAAAAATCTAGGGATAAAACAACTAAGAAATATAGAACACTCGAAAAGATTAAAAATACAAATAATAGGTAGAAAGGAAGTAAAAGAAATCTGGGCCAGAGACCAGAATTTTTTGAAAAAAATTTATAGATGAAAATATGTCCAGTCTAAAGAAAGAGATGCCTATGAGGCACAAGAGGAATATAGAACACAAAATAAACAGTGAAAAAAGAGAGGTTCCCTATGACACACAATAAAACACTATATATATATATATATATATATATATATATATATATATATATATATATATATATAATTAAGAAAGGATATTAAAAGCTGCAAGAGAAAAAGACAGGACACAAGTGACTTCCAATGTTGAGCCAACTCTCCAACCTAAGTCATAAATTTTTCATCTTAACTAGTGGCATACAGCCTTCACAATAATTTTGCTAACCTAACATAAAAAAGCATACTATGCCATTGCTCTTTAAAGCATTAGTATCTGTAAATGTAGAGGACCCTGCTTACAGAGAAAAGGACAACATTCAGAGTAACTGTGAAGGGAATACCATGTTTCTTCTGTGCAGTAATACAGCTTGTCGAGTCTCAGAGCCTCTTGCACTTGACACCTGACCTTTGGGTTTGTTTTGCATAGCACACACCTTTCTTGTTCTGAGTCACATTAGTTTTGTTTTGAAATGAAATACACTAATTACTGTCATTCTTTTTTTAATTTAGAATCTTCCAGAAGAGTCACGCTTTGAAGTGACTGAAAATCTTAGAACTCTGAAAGGTAAAGAAGGTTGTTTTATGCCAAATATAAGAAAAGCTTAGTTAAAAGGAAATAAACGTTGAATGACTGTTGGACAGACTTATTCTTTGTGTTCATCTCAAGCATACCTTGAGCCTATTAACGGTGTTAACTTATGTAATAAATGTCATCACAGAATCATGCCTCCAGAAGCTTCTATGTTCCTGTAGGCAGAAGTTACAACATTAAAACTTCAAGAGAAGGAAAGGATGACTGTGAATAGAACTCACAGGAAGGGATTTTCTATACTGCTCCATCATTATTGTTTTTCTCCCATGCGCAGACAGGCAATGATCCTTCCTGTTAACTTGCCGCCTTTGCTCCTGTCAATTGAGTTATTGATTCATGACTTCTAGCCTCCTATATGCATTCTATTGTCCTTAACCCTGTTTCTGCCATGGATTTCTCAGATATTTCTCAGGACAAGTTATGGGTTTGTTTTCTCTTTCTTCTTGTTAAGAGTGTGTTCCTAACCACCCACCCTCAGTTCTCTTTCGGCACCATGAAGATTTTCTTTAGTTGCATTTCAGAATCCTCCACAGCTTTCAAGAATGGAGGCAAATTATCATTGGCATGGTTGACTTTGTTCTAGGTTCAGTAGTTTCAAAAAATTTCTCTTCAAAACTTTTTTACACTGTGTGTATATGTGTGTGTGCATGTATGTGTACATATGTGTGTGTGTACGTTGTGTGTGTGTGTGTGTGTGTGTGTGTGTGTGTGTGTGTGTGTGTGTGAATGTGCCATGTGGCACACAGGGCCAGAAGACAACCTGTTTGGAGTCAGTCCACTCCTCAGATGAGTCCTTGGTGTTTGGATTATCGGCTTTGGTAGTAAGCACCAATACCCAGTTGGCCATCACACCATCCTACCTTCAAAAACAATTGTCACAAAACCTTTGAACTATTTTTCCTATTGTTCTTACTTTTATGGAGCTTTTTTTCTTCTTTTTTACTTGTGTATGTATATTTACTTTTATATTTTCTAAGATGCTATAAAATAAATACCAATGAGTTCTATGGTTTTGGATAAATTGAAACACACACCTCTAAAGCTTGAAAACTAAAACCTATATGTAAGAGAAAATATGCGATTTGGTTCTGGGCTCATTCAGGAAGCTTGCTCTGGTTCCATCCACTTACCTGCGAATTTGACAATGTCTTTTTTCTTAACAGATGAATAATATTTCACTGTGTGAATATATCACATTTTAATCATCTGTCTACCAGAGAGACAGCTAGGCTACTCTCACCTTTTGGTGTTGACAGAGGTAAGATCTTGAGTCCTTTCTATATAGTGATAGAGCAGGATCTAGAGGTGGACTAATTTTTAGTTTTTGTGGAACTTTCATATTGAATTTTATAGTGTATGTATAAGTTTGTCCTCCTCCAAACAATGCATACGTGTTCTTCTATCCCTGCATACTCGTCAGCATGTACGATCATTTTTTTTAATTGATCTTGGCCATTCTGACTGAGGTAAGATAAGGTTGGCTAGCTTGTGACAGTCCAAGTCTGAGGAGGGGATATTCAAAGAAGTAGAAAACAGAGTATATATGCTGTCGTCAAAAGAGAAAGGGAAAAGTAGAATAGGAAAATTAAATGAGGAGGGGTGAGAAAGCAAAGTAAAAAAGGAGAATAGAATGGAGGGAAACTAGCAATAAAGGTCTTTCAAAAAGCTAAATGCATATATATACTGTTATTGAAGTTTCCTAAATTATAGATATACGTAAAAGAATTTAAATTGAGTCATTATATAATGATGGAGACAGTGCTCCAACTATGTCACCAAGTAAAATCTTCAGTGCCAGGAATGGGCCACAGTTTGATGAGTCATTGTCCAAAGACATTGCATAGATCCCCTCTCCCCAGTCACAGTCAAAGAGATTGGTTACCTCCCACAATCTGACAGTAATGCCCTATAGTTGAAGACAGGACTGACTTATGTCAACAAACGTAGAGAAACCAAGCTGGTACCCAATTAGAAGCTTCTCCCCTACTGACTTCCATTCACAGTGCTGTACTCTGTACACGACCAGAGATAAAGGGTAATCATCAATATCACCCAGCTACACATTTTGTGACCTATAACCATGACCCATCTATAATATATACTAATTAATGTAAAAAGAGTAACCAACCTCTTTTTTACTGGATTTATGGCCCACTCCATGAGCTGGAATCTATATACGATGTTGCAAAAGGGCCAAGAATCAGCAATGAGATACGGGGTTCTAGGGGGAAACTTGCAATTCTTCTAAATGAACAAAACAATACAATGACTCCTAATGATATACCGTTATACCCATGGATCAGTACATTGCTCAGTCCTTATTGGAGAAGATCCTTCTTTCAGTGGATGATACTAGCATAGAGACCCTCAATAAACAATGTGTAGAGCATCTCAGATTTTGGAGCCCACTGTCCTAAATGAGATATCAATATCAAAGACTAAGGACTATATATGAACAGCCTCGGGGGTGATACATTACTCCAAGAAAACAGTTTATCCTTACACACCAGATCCTCAACAAAGAAGCTATATGTAGTTGATGCCTACTGGATAAGGAAAGTTTAGTTTTCTCCAATGAAATAACACTGAGTAGGTATATCAGCCACACAACAAGTAGGCCCCATACATAACAGTAGTTAACTAACACAAAATGACCTCCATTGTTTTGTGTTGGTTAGGCTTTTGACCTTTGTTGGATTTTTGTTTAATTTTGTTTAAAATTTATAATTTTTTGTGTGTTTTGTTTGTTTTGATTTTAGATTTTTAATTTTTATGGAGGAGAGAGAACATGATGTTGGGTGGGTATGGAGGTGTGTGTAGAAGATCTGTTGTAGCAAGAAAAAGAGCATGACTGGAATATTGTATGAAAAGTTAAATAAGAACACAAAAATACTAAAAAGAAAATTTAATTGTAGCACTGAAGATTGTGCTTTTCCTGAGTAAAGTATACTCTTTCAAGTTGATAACCCCTGAACAAAACTCAGTAGCAAGAATGAACATAATATTTATATTGAATTAGTTTTAAATAACTAAACAGGACTAATGCATGTGAGTAGATAAAACAAAAATACTTTTTATATCAGAGGCTTGATCATCATCATATTTTGTCTCTGTGAAAAATACCTGAGCCAGTGAGTTGCCCCTAAACTCCTAGGGATGACTGTACATGGTTGAGTTGTTTGCTGTTAGAAAACATGGAAGATCTACCTGTTGATATTAGGGCAATCATTATGTTAGCAAAGTTAATTCACTATTATCAACAACTAGAGGATAACTAAAAGTGAGTAATTCAGTTACTGCTATATTGATCAGCTCAGAGCTTGATTGGCAGAAATATCTGAATCACAGAACTGAACTGTTTCTTCCAAGGCTGGGATGGAAATTTTTTTTTTGGTAACCTTCTCCTGGTGGATGTTGAATAATGTTTAATATCACTAAGCTATAGCCACTGAGTTTGGACAACAGTAGAAATCCCTTATTTCTTTTCCTGTTGCAATGTGGTTTCTTGGTCCCGGGTGGCCAGAGGCCCAAACCCTGCCGCACCAGACCCCTTAGCCACTGCTGCTGCTGCTCAGGCCCCTAGAAATGACTCAGACACTTATATTAACTTTATGCTGTTTGGCCTATGGCTCAGGCACATTGCTAGCTAGCTCTTACATCTTAAATCAACCCATTTCTATTAATCTGTCTGCCACATGGCCCGTGGCTCACCTGTGTTCCTTACATGTTTCTTCTTGGGCAGCTTGCTTGATCTGCCTGACTCTGTCCTGCTTCTCCTACCTATGCTCTGATTTCTCCTCCTACTTCTTCTATGGTGCCTGCCATAGGCCAAAACAGCTCCTTTATTTAAAGATTGATCTTCACAGCATACAGAAACGCATTCCCACATCATTTTCCATTAAGAAATATCAATCATTTTAAATAGATGTCATTTGCTTTTAGCATATATGATGGCTAATCTTGTCTCCTTGACTAAATCTGGAATCAACTAAAACCCAAGCATCTGAACATATCAGTGCAGGGTTATCTTGATTTAATAATCTGAGGGGAGAATACCCACACTAAATCTGGTCTACACTTTATGGTGACAGTCCACACAGAAGGATACAGAAGAAACCTGCTCCTTGCCTGCCTGTTCTCACTCTGCCTGGAAAGTTCATCCATCCTGCTGCCAGGGTATCACTTCAGTGGAATTATTAGCTTCTTGTTTGAGATTCTAACATAGACCGAAGAACCGCTGAAACATCCAGACTCATGGGCTGAATAATGACTAGATCCTTAGCCTTTCCATGAAGAGACAGCCATTGTTGGATAAGCTGGACCATAGCCTGGAATCCATTCTAGTAAATTCCCATTTAACATGTCCAGGTTTATTCTAGTAGTTCTTACTCTCGAAAAAAATCCTAATAGAGCACATGAGGGGTAAATACACATGCACTGACACTGACATTACTCAAAACAGTCTAAGTGGTCCATGAACCTGATTCTAAGTGTGAAAACATTAAATAGTGATAATATGGCACATAGCTACATTGGAATGTGGTAACATAAACAAGAATATAAAAGAAAACTCGAGGAAAACATAGACTACATATAAACAAAACTACATTTTTAAGGTAGCCATTAAATTTCTAACAGTGAATTAGAAGTGAAGGATTCCACAAAGTTGTTCTTCTATGACACTGTTGTCCATTTGGTTTTCAAGCCAATATTATCACTGTAAAGACTTCAGGAGACCAAGATCATGTCTTTGAACAGAGGTGAGAAGTCATTCAAGTTCTCAACTCATGAGCTAATTATTACGTTTTAACCTTACTTTAATTCTCCATTGGACCTGGAAATAACATTTATTTATAACTCCAATATGGATTACTATATCCTTATTTTTAATTATTGGGATTTTATATCTGTATTTTTTCCTGTACAGTCTAGGTCTTGCTCAACTTTCAGACTCAGTGAAAATAAATAGGTTTTAAATGCTTATGGATGAGCTGAGTTAATTACTGACAGTTTCCTCATTTGCTCCTCTGAATTTTAGACAACATGCACTTATGCAGAAGCACCCCTTTTTTTCTTATTTTAATATCCCAAATCCGACATGCGACTTCTAGCTTTTCTCTTTAATACTTCTGCTCTTTCTCATAGTATCTCTTTTCTTTCTCTGTTAAACTTTCCTTCTGACAGCCTTTGTGCAAATATAAGCTATGTGTTTTAAAAATAAACATTAATGTTTTATAACCCTTTTATTTCTCATAAAAGTTTGCAGTTGTCCAGAGAAGAAAGAAAGAAAGAACCTATGATTGATTTACTGGCCAGGATTATCAGTTGTGAGCATCAGTGCTGATGTATTGCCAACCTATGTATCTTTGAATAGATGATGATTACAAAGAAAACAGCAGCCATCATTTCCTGGGCCCTGATCAAAACACTTGAAGGTGTATAATCCTTTCTGTAAAGTCATGATCAGTTACAGGTGAGGAAACTGAAATTTTTGTTGGTTAAGAAATTTACTAAAGGTGTCATAGACAGTAGGTTTATAGGGGGCAAAAAAACTATTGCCTTTGAGACTGGTGAAGGAAATTATACAGGGTGGGATAACATTATCACTAGGTCCTTTAATTTCTAGCTCTAATATTTGCAGAGTAGCAATCATTAAGACTAGTTTCCTAACAAAACTGGGTCAAGAGTACAGAGAATAACCTTATATCTTTTCCCACCCACACCTTAGGCCTCCTGCCAATGGTCCACACCATTGTGATTCATTGTGACAATTTATGTACCAGCACTCGGACACCACTAAGTAATTCCTGAGAAGTATAGTGTGAGAACAACTGTTGGGTTCCGTGTGTGTTTAGATATGTAGACCAATATCTGGAATGTAGTTCTCCCTACAGCCCCTATAGTTTGGCTTCTGGGAAATATCATACCTAGAGCTATACAGTCTGCTCTAGCTTTCTCAGATCAGTTATAATATGTTCCTGGTATTCCTCCCTGACATGTCATGATTTGATGAATGACACCACTGTTGAGTAAAAAACCACTAAAGGAACTGTTAAAAACAATACTTTTATTTCAGTTTTAAGAGAGATGTAGGTGTGCTGTCTATATTTGCTTTCTATATTTCCTTTTTATATTTCCTGTTTCTTTTGAATGTAATCAGAAGTTTATAAAAATGATGACTGATCACTTAGTACAAAGATTTTAACATGTAATGGAAACATCTAGAGGTAGAACCCTGAGATAAGTCTTCTAGATAAAGAAGAACTATATGCAATAGATGTTGAGTGAGGGAGACCAGTCTTTTTCCAGAGATAAGCCTCCTGATAGGTTATCCAACTCCAAATGATCAGCCTTAAACATACATACATATGAGCAACACTGAGTGAAGAAAAGATGTATATCCATGATCATATATCCATGTTCTATAGCCATTAACAATGGCAACAGCTTGAGTTATCCCTACTATCCCTGTACAAACAGATGTACTCCTGGGTAGTTATCAACTACAAGGAAACCCTACAATAGTAATTTGCTTTATAACACTTGGGGAGACAAAGTCCTAGATAAATGACTAAATTTGCATTTATTCTAATTAAAAGTTAAAATTGAAAATTCAAACTGAAGTGAGTGAATAATGCCATTAATACTGGTAAAACATAAAAACAAAAATCTGCTCTTTATCACAGAATACTTCTTCCTAGGTAATAGAGACAGAAGGAAGCTTTTGTTACTGTAGAAGCTTTAGTCCAGAGTGGGATGCACTTCACACTGAAAAGAAAGGAAGGTGCTTCATTCCCATTACTGCTCTAGGATACAAAACAAATGACTTCCGTGTTCTAAGTCCTTAAGGAGACCTCCACATGTTTTTTGTCACATGGAGCTCTTGATTTTCAGCATGGGAGTTGGTTGAAAAGACGCTCTGAGTTGGCTTCTCCCAGGATTTAACTGCTCATTGCAAATCAGAACAATTGTCAGCTCAAGTTTGTTCACAATTTGATAGCTCATAGATCCTCCAGGAATGATTTCTGAGTTGCCGGACTAGCAGAGCCTAGTTTGGTCATTATAAAGATCTATGTAGCAGGTAGGCAGGGGCAGAATGTCTTTTCCCTTTTATGTGTGTGTGTGTGTGTGTGTGTGTGTGTGTGTGTGTGTGTGTGTGTGTGTGTGTGTGTGAAGTTTAGGTGGAATCTGCTATATAACCTTGGTGGGCTTCTGATTCACTGTGTGGTCTGGGTTGGTCTTAAACTTGAGACCCCTCTGCATTAGCTTTGAGGGCACTGCCAGGTTTACAGACATGCATTGACATTTCTAACACAAATCTCTTGTTTTCAGTTTGTACTTACTTTAGTCTATGCACTGGAATAGAGAAAAAGGGCTATTTCATAATGATTTGTTTTCTCTCTCTCTAACCTTTTATAATAATCTGAATAGCTTTCCTGAAATCCTACTTGCTTTTTCTGGCAATTTTTAGTCAACTTGTATCACAAATCCACTGCACTGTTTAAAGTTACAGTATGAATTTTTGACATGTGTATCAACCTGTGAAATAACCACTAGGACCAGGCTAGAAACCTGTTCTTCATGCATGAAGACTCAGTTCTCCTTCCTGTGTCCTCTTGGTTATCACCCCTTCTTGTGGGTTTGAAAGTCTGGGCCACCAGACTAAACCAGAAAGTCCAGGCCACAAGACAACACCAGAAAGTCAGAGACCAGAAACCACACACAACAAATGGCATCCCAACGTGCGTGACATACACTCACGTAAAGCTGGAGAGAGATTAAAAAGGGTTCTAGAGCACAGAATTGAGCCAAAAACAGCTCCCGAGTTGTGTGTCTCAAGTGGGCCATAGTAAAGAGACTGAGTGGTGTACTGGATTAAATAACAAAATGGTGTGTTTGCTGCATGCAACTTAAGATGAACAAGGTCAGTTCCTGAGCCTCAGTGGAAGCAAGGAACTGTATATGGTGGATTTAAGGTTTCTGTTAATAAGGACAAAAAGTGAACAGAGTCAAAGATGGCTTCTAAATAGCTATGTTTTCTTGGATCAGCTCTGTTTGGTGGAGGCAAGCATAGGCTTGGCTTTTAAAAGAGAAGCTTCCTGATTCAGCCTTAGGGGCAAAACACTTGTGAGTATTTTAAGAGGCCTTGCTGCCAAATACTTAAATGGAATTAATAAGCAGTAAATGGCAGGGCTTTACTTAGTAGTTATATGGACCCTAAAATTTCCCAGAGTGTTAATTGTGGGTTCTCCTGGTAACTCTGCTAAAATGATAGATCCTATGAAGCTAGACTAGGAGCTGAGTGGAGCCAGTCAGCCACCCTAGTGAAGCATTTAATTCTTAGCCACACCTTGGCAGATTAAAGGTATGGTCAGAAACAGAAAGAAATACAGGAATCTGGGTGGAGTCAGCCACCCTAACCAAGCAAAGATGTGGTCAGAAACAGAATAAGATAAGAAGTAAGAGATGTAAAGACAGATTCAAAGAAACTCTAAATGGTTTAGAACGTGGTTAAAAAATATATTTATGTTGGCTTGAGAGAGTAAAGAAAACAGAAAAAGGATAGAGAAAGTCCTTGAAAAAGAAATAGAGTAAAATAAAAGCCACGTAAAGAAGGAAATTACAAAGAATGTCTAGATACTGTATGATATTGTCTTGGCTTTAAGTTTTTTGACTATAAAGGACAGAGTAAAAGTTGCTAAAAGCCATTTGAATATGAATACTGTTGCATTAATTCAATTTACATATTTGGTAAATGAGTTGACATTAAAATTGAAATCCAAAGACATACTACTTTGGAGAAGAGATTTTCTTTTTAGTTTCACAGAAAATGAGAAGCTATGGATTTGTTACTGGTTAAAGAAAATAAGGTTTGATCAAGGAAAACCATCTGAAAAGTCTCCAATGGAAATGGATGGACCAGATGATCCAGCATTTCAGAGCACCTCTGTTGCGGTTTCCTCTGAGCTCTGCATCCAAAACAACCTCAAGGAGACTGCTGAGATGACCCAGCCTTAGAAACTACTTCACTGAAGACCTTTCCATAATTCTAAATTTTTCTTTGGGTCCCAATGGGACTGCCAGTGCCCCCATTCAGCAGGAAGTAGCCTAGAGACCAAAACCCACATTCCCAAAAAATGGATTTATGGATGTTTGTCTTTGTTTACAGTGTTGGTTACAAGTTGTTATAGATAATAGTAAAAGAAAAAATTATACAAAGGTAATTAGATTTGGGGCTCTTGTTTTAAAAAAATAAAAGGGTATATGTAGTAGAATTATGAAGTTACATTATAAATAATTGTCCCGTCTACTAGTTTAATAAAAATGCTTATTGGCCAAAGGCAAACAGGAAGCGTAGGTGTCTACCAGACTAAGAAAATTTTGGGAACAGGAAGAAGAGATACGAGAAATGCCACAGAGTTTTTAGAGAAGCCAGAAGATGCAGAGGACACCTGTGCTGCTCTGAGAAAATGTACAGAGCCACATGGCTGAACAGGATAAGAGTCATGGGTTAGATTAAGAGCAAGAGTTAGCAAGTTATATGCCTGGGCTCCAGGTCAATGAGTGTACAGTTAATACAAGTGTCTGTGTGTTTCAGTGGGACTATGGGACTGTGGGTCTGAAAGTCTGGGCCACCAGGCTAAGCCAGAAAGTCTGGACAACAAGACAAGATCAGAAAGTCAGACCAGAAACCACATACAACACCTTCTCTTGTCAGGGACACACTTAACTGTCACTTTGGATTAGTCTCAGGTTTAGAGTGCTATATAAATAGAATTCATTCGCTGTGCATCCTTCCATATATTCCTCTTTATTTACTATGATTATTGTGAGATGTGTTCATGCTATCACACACAGAATTGAGGGTTCTCTTTCATTAGCAAGGAGCATGTATTTCTTTGTATGCAGCAGATTAACAATGCATTCACCTATTAGTGTGCATTTGTATTAGGTTACACTTGAACTGTCACAAACAAAGCCATTAGATACACAGAAAATTCAATATTTATACTTTTCTTCCTTTTGGGCAAATCTCTAAGAGAGAAGTTGCTGGTTTATATGGTAGTCAATACATTTAACTTTATAGTAAACCAGAAAACTGTATTTTGTAGTGGTGGCATAATTTTAAATACCTACTAGTACATGGTATTGTGTCCAACACTTGAGAAAGTCAATTGCTTATTTTTATATCAACTTATTTATATTAGCCAGTCTAATAGGCACACACTACTGTGTCATTCTGGTTTTAATTTGCATTTTTTATGTTACTACTGCCACCAAAAGATCACAATATGGTGCTCCAAAATATGACATTTGGCTTGATTATTTTATTTTTTCCCCAGTGGTGGGGCCCTTTGTTCTATGACTGATCTGTCTCATGAACACTGAATCCCTAAAATGTCTGAAGAAATAATGTGAGATAAAAATAACATTGAAAGATGAATGATTTTTTAAAAAAAACAATTTAAATATATTTACAAATTAGCCTTCATAAGCTAGGGTGTAATTTCCATATTTGTATAAACTTTGTATAACTGTTTGACTAGTGTTGGTTGTATGTGCCTTTTAGTGTTTTGAGATCTGTCATCTAAATAATCTCTGGGCAACAAGTTTAATCCCAACATGCAATTCTAATACTATCCTAATTATTCTATGATTTTAGTTCTTTTGACATAGTCCATATATTTAACATATAAATATGTTATACAACATATTTCATTGTGGATTTTTTTATTGTTATGTTTTTAATGCTCATATATAACTTCTTTTGTACATTCTGTGGCTGAAATTAGTCCAACAGTGCCACGCCAGTCACATTAACTTTTTAACAATATCATATTCCTTAAACATGTAGGATGGCTTTCTATTTTATTAGCTCTTCTATTTTATTACTTCTTCTATGAAGAAATTCCCTTCTTCATAGAACTCAGTCTTATCCCTTTTTACTTCTTAGATCTTCTGTTCTAAAGGTCTACACATTCTATTCTTTAACTTGCTTAGGCCTCTGCCACAATGTAAGAACTGGGAAAGTGGGCATTTGGATGGTTGTAAATTTCTATGTTTCTCCTTTAAAAAATTATTATGCAGCAGCATACATTTTCTTAAATACCCGTATTTCACATGAATCTGCTTATCAAAACACTAAGGATGCTCAGGGACAACATTAGTTAACAATTTTAGTTAGTTTAGCAATGGGGTCAAGGCTTCAGAACAGACAAGTGGAGTTTCCTCAGCTCTTAGTTGTATTTTTTCCTCCTTTGTAAGATTTAAAGTTAATGTGTACAGTTTATAGAAACACTTTTTTTTCTAGTAGCCACTTTTTCCTTAGTAAATTTCCTTTTGCTTTATAGTTTAGTTGGTCATTAGCTTTCCTTTCAACTCAGAAATCTGCTTTTCTTGACTGAGCAAGTCCTTCCATAGCCTTGATAATCAGATTTCTTCTCCATCAAATTAGTATTGTTTAGAGAAAATGAAAGGATATTTCTGTTCTTAAGTAATTCATCTATTTATTGAGTTACTTTAAAATACACTGACGTGTAAACTTTTCTTTTGATTAAAGCAGTGAGAACTTACAGGCTCAATATCAAATCTCCTTGCAAACATTTTTTTTTTACCTTCTTGAACCTCCTAGACACCCTTTAAAATGTGTTTTATTATATTTCATTTATTTGGTGAGCCTGTGCATATGTGTGCAGAAGGGATGACATGCCACTTCTCGTATCTGGAAGGGAAAGAACAACTTGAAGGACCTGGGATGACTCATTACCTTTTGTCAACACCACAAACTAGATTCACCTGGAAAGAAGGAACCTCAACAGAGGAATTGCCTCCATCAGATTGGCCTATAAGCACATCCTGGGGGATGCATTTACTTCATTAATGATTGATGTGGGAGAGCATAGTCCACTGCTGGAGGTGCTACCCCCGAGATAGTCTTGGGTTGTACAAAGAAGGTAGCTGTGGTGGTTTGAAAGAAAATGGCCGGCCATAGGCTCATAGAGAGGGGCACTACTAGGAGGTGTGGCCTTGTTGGAGTAGGGGTGGCTTTGTTGGAGGAGTTATGTCACTATGTTGCAAATTTTGAGTTCTCAGAAGCTCAAGGCAGGCCTAGTGTCTCAGTCTCTTTCTGCTGCCCTGCTGCCCTGGAAACCAGATGTAGAACTCTCAACTACTTCCATAGCATCGTGTCTGCCTGCATGCTTCCTACCATGATGATAATGGTCTTAACTTCTGAACTGTAAGCCAGTCTCAATTAAATGTTTACCTTTATAAGAGTTACTGTAATCATGGTGTCTCTTCACAGCAGCAGAAACCCCAAAGAAGACAGTAGCTGAGCAAACCATGGAAAGCAATCCAGTTAAGCAGTCTGCTTCTATGGTCTCTACTTTAGTTTCTTCCCTGGCTTCCCTCAGTGGTGAACAGAGATGTGGAAGTGCAAACCAAATAAAGTCCAAATCAAACACCTAGGATAAAGTAACCCCCCCCCACACACACACACACAACATTTTTATAACTGAAACTACAAGGGGCATTTGGGGCCAAGGAAACACAAGTCAGACAGGAATTGTTTCAATAAGCTTCTGTGAACTACGTGTCCCCAATTCTGTTTACACAATTTTTGCTGTTGGATCAAACTAGGACTTTCATAGTGCTTTTGGATGTCTGTTATAAATTTGATCATATCTTAATGTTTTCTCTCCTGGTTGGTTATTTAACTAGCAGTAGTTTCTTTGAATTCTAGCTAACTGAACTGACCACTGAAGGCATTTTGCTTCATGAAGATCAAGGGTGTATGGCTCAATGAATGGAAATAGATTTGTGGCGCCTCACATAAAACCCAAAGAATTCCGGAAACCAAGCCAAATCAACCAATATGTGTCTGAGCCAATGATAAGTGAAAATAGCTGCTTAGGGCACAAAGCACTACTTGGCATTGAATAAAGACAGTTTGATTTATATTACCCTTACGTTTTTATGACATCAAAACACCTTTCATAGGAGTTTATTTTCAAGTGTACTTTGAAAAACAATGAACAATATCCCTAAAATGACTTGAGAAATTCTAGAATAAACAGTTGTGCCAAATTACAAAAAAAAAAAAAAAAAAAAAAAAAAACCAAAGATTAGAGACCTTTTTTCTGTTTTCAACTCAGTTTTATCCTTTGATCTCAATAGGCCATTTGTTTTTCCCTCTTAACATTTAAATTAAAAGTTTTTAACTATGTCATAATAAATAAAGCCCTCAACCATCCCTCCAATTTTTCAATTTATTCCTGTTAAATTTTGATTTTTACATAATTCTGTGCATTTGTCTTAGTCTGGGCCACTTATAGGAGAATACCAAAGTCTAGATAATTTATAAAGAACAAAGATTTGGGGATTCACAGTTCTGGAAATTAGGAAGTCCAAGATCATGGATCTAGTAACAGTCTTTATATAGTTTAAAGGTTAAATGTCAGTCAAAAGATCGGTCATCAAAGGTTTGCTTCTCAGATTGGTGCTGTTGGGAATTAGTGAGACCTTTAAGGGGTAGGGTAAATGGGGGGGGGGTGTCTAGAGGAGTGGAAGTTTACTTTTGAAGGTAATTGTGGGACCCTGTCCCCATCTTTCTCTCTAATTCTGAAGTCATAAGATGAGAAGATTTTTGTTTTTGCATATTCTCCCTGCCATTACTGTTTGGTAGCCCCTCCAGGGGCACACAGGTTCTCAGTTTCCTTCATCATTGATTAGAATCTAAACCCACAAGTTCTATAAATAAGGCTCTTCTCTTTCTCAAATGAATGTTTCAGGTACGTTTTTAAAGAGTGAAAAGCTAAAATAGACACTAACTTTATCTTTAAAAAAAAAAAAAAAAGTTTTAGAATCAACCTGAGCAGGCTTTCCTCACTAAAATGTCATTGAAGAAAACAAAAGATGGGATTATATTCATCTTTTAGTTTTTAAAATATGAAGTGCTTTGTGGAGACTAACTATGGTCTCACTTTTAAATGATAACCTGATTTAGCCAAAGTGGCACATGTTCAGGGCCTCTCTCCTCTCTACCCGGAGGAACACATTGTCAAATACTTTACACATCTTAAAGTATTCTTTATTTTATATTTGTATGTATTATACTACTATTATTACTGTGTGTATATCATATTTTGAAACAGACACACAGAGAGCAAAGATTTTATCAATGATTTAGACTACCTACACAATTCTTGATGCTAACTCTCCATACCCTGTATATGCTGTAGGATTTGTCTGTTCACTTACTTTGCTGTCTAGTTGTGAACATGTCAAAATCTTACTAGCCATTCCCAAGTGTTCTAACTAGTTTGACAAACACTGCCATTAAATTTTTAAGAAGGCCAAATGAATCTAGCTGAGTCTTAGTTATTTTCCCCCCTCTGGGTAGCTACCCTTCTATAACATCCTATCAGTCTCGAGTCAGAAAGTTCTGTTCCTGAGGTAGAGGGGTAATGGAGGGTCCTGTTGACAAGAATTAGAATTGTAGCAATTGTCTGTAAGAGAAATGTTAATACCACAATCTTTTTTCACCAAAACTTCCCATGGTAACATTGGACAATAGATAGACTGTGGGAAAACCTGAGTCCCTCATAGAAAAGTAGAAAAAAAAAAAAAAAAAAGATGCCAAAGACATCACAGAATTTGATATTTGCATGTCTAAAGTATTTATTAAAAGTCTCCAAGCAATTTACCATTGTGTTCACATAGATCAAAATCAGATGAGATACCTCTACCTCCAGTACAGTCACTGGTGTGACTCACATGCAGTATGCTACATGTACTGGTTATCGGCGTCAGGTGAACTACCAATATTTGAGCCTAAGCATATCCAGATGTAAACAGATACACTATGGTTTATCTGGAAACAGTAACCTGAAAAGTTAAAATTGAAATTGTTAACAATATCAAGCATTGGTAGCAATGTGGGACAACTGAAATTCTTAACCACAGTGTGACAGAGTGATGGCATTTGATAAAAGCCCACTCTGGATAACCATTTGTTTGGGGTTTTTTTCTTCATTTTTTAAAATTTATTTAAAAAGGTCCCCCCCTACTCACACTGTTTGTCCTCCCTTCCCTGCTCCCAGTCAGAAGGAGGACTGGAGAACCATTTGTAAAAACATCTTTTCCTTGTTGCCATTTCCTTAATATGAAATGCTTTTCCTGCTCTCTGTGGTGCTTATGTGACCAGTTTCCTGCACAAGTGAAATTTGAATGGGAATAACCACGAAAGACCTTCGTTCCTCCCTCTAAACGCTTCCTTAGATATGTCCCTTCAAGCTGTTCTCCTCTTTCCCTGAGCAAAGATGCTGCAGCTTTCCAGCCCTTCTCACGAGTGAATGATGTCGGGTTTTAGAGAAGCTGCAGCTGCACATAAAACTGTCAAGCTCTCGACAGTTTAAATCTTTTTCCTCTAGTTCAATTATGGCGCAGAAAAGCTTGGCTGAAGGAGGATTCTCTCTCTCTCTCTCTCTCTCTCTCTCTCTCTCTCTCTCTCTCTCTGCATGATACATCCATTCTTCCCCATCTCTAGCTTGTTCTTCCCTGTTCTCACTTTGCAGCCTCTAACCCTGTAATAGTTGGGTGCAGAAGTCAGAATTGGGCCAAGGAATATTGAGATACAATACTTCGAGCTGAATGAGATGACAGTATGGCCAGGTGGAATCCTTTGGGGTAGCAAATACCAAAGTGCTTATTACTTCTGAGGCAGTCTTGTGAGTTGGTTTCATAAGATCCTTGCATGAGTCATCTACATCCCAGCTGACCCTCTCATGACTGCCCTTGGCTCCTGGAAGCCCTCCACAGAGAATCTTTCGGTTCATTTACTTCTAGTGCTCTTGAGAAACTCCTTTCCAAGACAGCACATGTCTAGTGTTTGGGCTACGGAAAACATGACTAAACAGCCAAGCAGTGCAGGCCACGGGCAAAGTATTTTCTTTCTGCTCTTTGATAAAGGCTCCTCTAGCTAATCTTTTTCCTCTAGATTTTTCAAGCAGGAATCAGGAATGAGAGTTTGGCAATATCTAAACCAAGGAGGTCTTTCTTTTAATTCTTTTTGCTTAGCATGGTGAAGTTCATCAGCATCTTATAAACACTCTTCTTGAATAGGCACCAACCTTGAAAACTCTCCAGGCTGCGATTATGGTTTAAATGTGACTTCTGAACTTATACAGCTGAGCCAGTAGTGACACCCAATAATGATATCAATGGTGGAAATTCTACCCAACTGTGGGGATTTTAGAGCTGAGACCTTTTAGAGAGTCACTAGATTTAAATAAAGTCACTGTGGTGAAACACCCCCATGGTTAAGTCTAGTGGCTTTATAAAAAGAGGTACACAAATCAGATTCAGACACTTGTGAATACTTTCTCTTGCTATATTTGATCTAGTGCTATGTCAGGACTCAGCAAGCAAGAAAACCATCACCAAAACTAAACCAAAACTAGTGGCATACCCTCGAACCTCCAAAACTGTAATATTTTTCTTTATAAAATTAGCCTACCTCAGACACTGTGTTATAGTTATTTACATAGTACTCATTGTCTATTAAAAAGGGTCACTATTTATTCTAGCCAGATTGGCATAGAGGGCATCTAGTTATTCTGTGGGAAGATAATTTTAAGACCGTCTTATGTGGACAGGACTGTCCTATGTCACATTAACAGACTGTGAGGTTTTTGTTTGTGTGTTGGGTTTTTTTTTTTTTGACTCTACCAACCCAACATCCCCCCCCCCCCACCTACTTTTCGGAAAAAAAAAATATCTATCTATCTATCTATCTATCTATCTATCTATCTATTTATTTATTTATTTATTTATTTTGGCTCACTATCATATTAAAATGTTTGCTCAACTCCACACAAGTTGAAAATCACTTCACTCTGGACTTCTGTTACTGTTACTGTAAATACTGATGGCTAACACTTGTTCTTATCACGCTCACTACTGTGGGAATACTGAAAAACTTTCTCAAAAACTGACTCATGTTATATTCTCAATTTTATAGCTTTCACAGTGCATTTTGAGGTAGCAATTCCACATAAGTAGTTTTTAGACTGTAGAGTTTGTTGGAATGCTTTATTCTGTGCTGCAGAGGCCCTGCTGAGAGGAAGACAACAAATAGATATTAGATGTCTATTTTTAAAACTTGTATGTGCATTAATTATAAATTATTTGAAATCTTACTATTATAATGAGGTATTAAAGTTCACTAAAAATATTCAATGTGTATTATTTCTGACACTAGCATAAAAATAGCAATGGTGTATCACTTTTGTATGGGCTATATATGTCTTCTTTGTTTAAAATACTGGAAATCACCCTTTCTATTAATAGTACTCTACTTAGGTGAATTCTCATGGTTTTCCTTTGTGAGAAAAGCAAGGACTTCTTTGTCAGTTGTAATTATTAATGTGATCAAAATAGGCATTGATGGACAGTATAATCATGTCAACTCAAAAGTGAATTGTAATAAATCTTAAAATAGAGAGCTAGAGAGATGACTCAGCAGTTAAGAACACTGTTTATTCTTCCAAAAGACCAGAGTTCAATTCCCAGTACCCACATGGCAGCTCACAACTCCAGTCCCAGGATATCTGATATTCTCACACACACATGCATGCAGGCAAAACACCAATGCACATAGAAGATAAAATGAAAAAAATCTTAAAATACATCTAATTCCAAAAATAGGTCATGTTTATTTTTAGAAAATTAAAAAATACAAGGATAAAATTGAAACATATAAATTATATGTTATATATAGTTCATGTGTATATTAAAATCAGCAGATTTCAGAAAAACTACTTGACTATTGTATGTACATTCTAATTGTTACATTAAGTAAACAATCTTTACCTGTTAATGAAAATGTGTATCTACAGTTTATCCTACTTTTAGCTGAAGATTATGTTTAGCAGTAAAGAAATGCTCAAAGGAGTAAGTGACAATATAACAAAGATGTATTTCATTATGTCTTTCTCTGTCTTCAATATTTATAATTTCCAAACCTGAAAACTGACCCCAAGCCATGTATATTATCTATTCTACTTGAGATACGCTTTTTGGCTTACACCTTGAGGATACACCCCCATGGAACGGAGGCACATAAGCAGGAATGTGAGGCCACTCACTTGCTCAGTTTGTGTCCTAATCAGGAAGCACAGAAAGGGGAATGTTGCCACCCAGCTTAGGTTTTCCTTTTCATTCAGTATAGAACAATAGTCCATGGGATGGAGCAGCCCACAATGGCCAGGTCTTCCCCTTTCAAAGGTTATTTGAGATAAATAAAAATCTAGTTAATCCTGTACATAAAAATCCTATATAATCCTAATCTGTATAATTCTTTATAGGTGCACCCTAATCTAGAGAATGCCCCAGAGATGTGCTTAGATTCTTATCTCCTCAGTGAGTCTAGACCCCATCAAATATTCAAACCCAACACTGTATAAACTGTTCCATGGTGTAGTTATAGGGAAGGTTTTAATTGTAGATATGAACCAAAGATACCTGGAAGAGTCCAGGGGACAGAGAGAGAGAAAGAGGCAAATTGAACATGGCCAGGGATAGCTGTAAGAGAGTGACGGATAATGGGAGAGAGAGAGGACTGAAAAAACATATGAGAGAAGCAGGGGCAGAGCAGGAAAGGGGGGAAGGGAGGGAGAGAGGGAGGTAGAGAGGGAGGGAAGGAGGGAGGGAGGAGCATAGCAAGAATAGCAGAAGAGAATCAGTAGCTGGGGAGAGGGAAGCAAGTGAGCTGTAAGGAGCTTAGGATAAAATGGAGAGATAAGGACTAGGATTCTACCCTGGAATTTGAAATGTGTGAGAAGTACTTGAGATACTAATGGAGCCTGGAGGCCACCATGTGCTTTGATATGTTGATGCCCCTTCTGACAGAGGTAAAGGAAATGACACATTTTGTAGAGGAACCAGCCTCACAAGTTCCTGAATGCAGGCTTTTATCTAACCAACAGAATTCCTCCTGTGGAATTCATTTCTGGATATTTGGACTACCTTTGGGAGTTTGGGTGAATTCGAGTTTCCTTTGGACATGACAAACACTATCCATAATTAATATCAAAAATCATCAACACTGTGCCAGTAAGCTGACTTACAAGGTAAAGGGACTTGCTACCAAGCCTGATAAACCAAATTTGATCTCCAGAGTCCACATGCCCCTTAGAAGGTACACAGACACACACACACACTAAATGAATAAAGAAACAAAACTTTAAAATATTATTAACAATATACGTCAGACTATGAGTTTTATTTTTTTTACTAGTACCTGTGGCCATCTACACATATATTTTATGAACAGGAAGCAGCTTAACTAATATATATGTATATATTATATTTATGTATAAAATATATATACATATATAAACTAATATATACTAATGCATTAGTTATATAATAACTAATACATTACATATGTAATATATGTAATAATTATTTATTGATTCTTTAGAAATTGCATCATGCACTCAAATTCTGCGCACCTCCCAGTCCCTCCACATCCTCCCCTCAGCCCTGTACTATCTCTCCCAAAAGCAATTGAAAACAAAATAAACAAAAAATACCTAAGCATCTCACTCCTTAATCATGCCAACACCTCTTCATTCATCCTAGAGGTATTAGGTGGGCCCTTTTGTCCAATCAGCCCTACTCATAAAAAATGTTCATTGCCTTGAGTCACAGATCTGGTTCAAGGCCTCTGACATGTGATCCTCACTGGACCCTCACAAAACTCTTCTAGGATATCCTGTTTTTGCCTGGAGTCGTGGGGGTTTGGCAGTAATAATTCCACAGGATCTGTTTTTCACACATTCCAGCAGATCATAGATGGGATAAATAATAGGGTGGGTAAACCAAAGAACTAGGATGTGGGTCTGGGAGATAGTTAGTCTGGTCTGTTTGCATGGGGACACTCCAATTCCCATCCCCCCCCCCCACCACCACCACCGGCAAGGGGCAAAGTCAGCTCTTCTAGATCCATGCCATTGGAGACAGCTCTCCCATGTCCACAGTGAGAGATGTGACCATCTGTTACCCATGGAGAGCAAGAGCCAGCTCTATGGCCAAAGTGACCAGCAAGGGACGGGACAGGATTGGTTCAACATGGCTCTCAGATTTCAATGCATATGTTTTCTATGTGGCAGTACAAACTATGGACATCATCTACGCCCAGTTACAGCAGGAACATGAACTCAGACATGACCCTCAGGAGCAGCATAGGCCCAGACTTCACCCTAATTTCTAAGCACAGTCCTGGCCCTGCTATCAGCTACTCTACAATTCCATATATAGCCACCTTTTCTGCCTTGTGTCACCCTTGTGACTATTTCTACTCTGGGGACATCAATTCCTCCCCACAGCATCAAGTGAGTCCATTCTGTGGTTTTCTCCATACTTTAAAAGCCAGATATATGGCATCTTTTCACAGATGTTGACTCTACACACAGGCAAAATATAACATAAACTATGTATAGCTAAGTATACTGCATAGCTCTCAAAAGGTCCGGGGATTGACATTTAGTGATGTTCAGGATTCTAGGATTTAGAGTTAGATTTAATTGTTAGAGATACTTGAAATGTAGTAGAACAATCTTAACATTGAGAAAACAAACTGAATGCTCCATAAAAACTGAAAGAAATTATTAAAATATGAGGGATTACTGGGGGGAAATGAATGCAAACATGAGTTTAGGGGAAAGAACAAAATTAAAGAAATGTTTTTGCCAGTCATTAATTAAAATAAATTCTGAAGTCTCAGAAATCTAAGTGATTTTCATAATGGAAAACAATAATTTAGAACACAGTGATATTTTATTTGCTCAGTATTGAATTTTCTAGAGCCAGTTTTACTTATTCACTTGGTCTCAGTCATTGACCCAGATGCCATAAGAATTTATTGAAGAATAGATAAGGATAATAGATAAATTTTGTTCAAGACTAGCTTGCTATACAACTTGAATTTTGTTACTAAGCTATGTCTGGTCCAAGGGTTCTAGTATCAACTTATAATGTCTTGGGACATTGAAGAATAGATCAAAGTTATTGCAATAGATAATGCTAGGCATTCTGGGATGGACTGGATTTTAAGTCACAGAGCACCAACAAGCTTTACTAGGACTAGGTTAGGTCATGTTTTGCTTTGACAGTTGACAGAAGTCACTATCCATTAAGGGAGTAACAGGAAATAGAGCATACTAAAAGAAGTACTCCCGGAGGATTGTTGTCCAGAAAGTGTTCATCACCTACTCTCATGTAAGCATGGGATTTAAGTACATTTACAAATTGGGGAAGAGAATCAGCATTAAAAGCAGTCCTTTAAACAAGAACAGGATCTTTAAACAGAATAGTTCTTTAATAAGAATAAGAAGTAGTGCAGATTAAAATGTTTTATAACAGAAAAACATAATATGTACATAAGAATAAGCAGATTAGACAATGAACAAATGCTGGTGCACTTTTAAATTCTGTTTTAGTTTCTCTTTATACAACGGAGGATTTATGAGTCATGATTTCTGGGTCATTTTGCTTTGTTTCACTGTTGATTTAGAGATGGGAAAAGACCAAGGATATAGAACCAAAATTTGTATTGGTTGTCAACATATTTAAATTCATGCCAGTAGTACAAGTATGGCATAATCAGTAGTGCTATTGAACACTTTTCCTGCATCCACATCACTTCAGGTCATTTTCTACATCCTTTTCATTTAAAATAAAAATAAAAATCTCTTAGAGCTATGACTTCACACATTCACAGTTAGAAAATATCAGAATCTGCCGGGTGGTGGTAAACACCTTTAATCCCAGCACTCAGCAGGTGGATTTCTCTGTGCTTGGATTTCTGTGAGTTTGAGGCCAGCCTGGTCTATAAAGTGAGTTCCAGGACAGTCAGGGCTGTTATACAGAGAAACCCTGTCATGAAAAACATATATATATATACATATACACATGTATGTATCAGAGTCCAGAGACACAAAAATTTTTATAACCTAGAAAAATTGTTAACAAGGAGTTACTTTTTAAGGCAAACTTTTTTTCTTTAAATAGTGTCCATACTCTCTAGTTTGTGATTTGTATGACATGGTCAGCATACAAGCCACAAGTGTCTTTTGCAATATTAGACAGAAGAGAATTGCATTAGTGATTATCCTACATTCCTAACAACTCTGAGAATATTACTGGTTCATGGGGGACATATACAGAAAAAAATAGATCACTATTTAAGTTAGGTTGTTACCTGGGACATTCTGTAACTGAACAATTTATCTTTGACTATTAACTGTAGAAAGGAAGCTTAGAATCAGATAGAGAGGAAGATAGGTTCGTGTCATCCTTCTCCTCTGCATGTTCTAGTATCTCCACGCTAAATTCCAAAGACATTCCTATCAAGTTGGAACATCTAGAAACTTTATCTAGGTTTTAGAAATCCCATTGGTTGTGATATCCTGGAACTGAAGGACTGAATGATGTGACTTAGACAAGGTACAAATATAAGAATTTCAATTCTAAGTTTGATCTCTGGTTGCTTATCTGAAGCAACTAAACAAACACAAAGACTTATAAAACCTATTATAACTTATGATCCCCTCAGAATGTTATGTATTGAATATATCTGATATACACATAAAAATCAGCTCTACCTTAATCTACTTCTTTGTTTTGCGATCTATAATAAAACAAAGAATAATTTAAAAATCAAAGAAAATTCAATGTCCATCCTAAAATGTTACTATTATTTTATTTACCAGTCACTTTCATTACAACATAAGTTTTATTTTAATATTTTTCAAATACTAAATGATTACTTTAAGCAAATACAATTTTAATGGCAATTTAACTGTCTCCTAATAAATGCTAAGTATAGTTTAACAAATTTAGCGTTTGATACTGATTGCATGCTATGATTTAACTGTTAGAAACAAAAATTTTCTTTTCTTATAAAATGAAAAGCTTCTGTGAATATGTTTTATTCCTAAATCAAAATTTTTAGGATACCAAGGATATCAGAGTGAAGATGCTAAGTGGGGGTAGGTCTAGAGCTTTAAATTTATTAATACAGTAATAGATAATAATTAGTCAGAATAAATCATAGTCGATAATATAGTTCTCATTTGAATTTGTACCTATTCCTTCTCAATTATATATGTATGTACATATATGTATGTATATATAATCATGTATGATGCGGGTGCGTGCATGCGTGCTTGTGTGTGTGTGTGTGTGTGTGTGTGTGTGTGTGTGTGTGTGTGCACTCAATGGTGCACGAATGGAGGTTAGAGGCGTCAGTTCATTCACTCCACCGTTTAGCCTGTGCGAATCCACCTCAAGTGCTTAAGTTGTCGAGCTTAGAAGCAATGACTCCTAACCTCTAAGCCATATAAATGCATCCTAAGCTTGTGTTTTCTTTAGTAAATCCTATGAACAAAGATTGGAAAAGAGCAGGAGGCACTTCAGGACACTCTTATTTCCTGTCTGCAGTCTCTCCGTTCTGAAAGTCCCCCCCAACCCCGTGGTGAGCCATAGATAAATACAGTAATTGACCACTGTGGAAATGAACACAGGCAGCAGCAGACTTTGAAAGCTGTGGATTTATGAAGCAGGATACTAGTTAATTAGGCAGCTGAGTTCAGCGTATGTGTGAAAGGGAAACCGAGTCAGAATCAAAGCCAAGAAATTCCAGGGAAGGTACAAGAAAGCCTGAGATAAGATGAATGGGTTCTATGGTTGGTTGGTTGGTTTGTTTGTTTTTGTCTTTTTTTTTTTTTTTTCACTCTGAAATACCAACTTCAGAATAGGCTAAAAGAAATAAAAGGGGGACTAGATTATTAGATGGTGTGTGTGTGTGTGTGTGTGTGTGTGTGTGTGTGTGTGTGTGTGTGTGTGTGTGTGTACACGAGTGTCTTTGCCCTCAGAGTCTACAAGAGCACAGCAGATCCCATAATTGGAGTTGGGCATCTATTAGTCACCAGGCCTATGGGCTGGGACTGAGCACAGGTTCTCTGTAAGAGCAGCATGTGTTCTTAATCTCACCCATGTCTCCACCCCACAACTTAACATCCTTAACTTCTATTGAAGTAGTACAGATGTAGAAGGCAAATATATTTTGTCTAAGGACGATTAATTTTTATTCAGTGGGGAAGATTTTTAAAACCTCAAATTTGCCTATATTCCTTAGTGATTTAAAAATGTCATTATTTTTATCAGTTTATCATCAACTCAATATCAACCAGGATTACAAAATGACTTTATCAGTTATTTTGAACTCTCAAGTTAAGTATACAAATACATATTCATTTAACATCAATGCAATTTATACTGAGAATACCGTATTGCTATATATAATATGATAACTCAAGATATATATTAATATGTGCATATTATATATGCTGATGTATATAAAAATATATGTAATATATGTAACTTGCGTAAGTCATCTTTTAATAATTTCTTGCTTTTAAGATAATTTGAACTTTCTGACTATAGTATTTCTCAAAAAGAGTTTCCATGGCTTTTGGAAAACAAACTTAAATAAACCCTGAAAACTAGGACCTTTTTAAAATATCCTTTCACATCCTCTCTTGATTCTTTTCAAAACAAAAATTGAAACTTAGTTTGACCTCTTGTACTGTGGTGTTTGCCATGTAGTCCAAAACTAAATTATATTATCATCACAAATAAAGCTTTCAATAAAACAGCTGCCATGGAAAACTGATTTTGAATGGGGCATTCCAGCGGTACTGTTATCATTCACATCGGAATCAGATAAAACTTGAGCTCTTGTAGGGAACTTGGTACTCAAATTGGTAGTTTTTATATGTGTATATTTTACAATTTCTTTTCCAATTAAATTAGTGCTATTTAATGCAATATTAACTAAATCATGTTGTTACTTAAATGGAGTTTTAACTAGCATATTTTTCGATTGAGGAAAAAAGAAAAGTAATTTTTTTTTTTAATCAGTCAATGTCGCAGGTAAGCATTTAAAGCCCACCCAAATGGACTCGTGTGGATTTTAACGTGATCCATCAGGAGAGACCCTGTGGTTACTTATCAAGCACCCAGTTGGTCTGACCTTTCTTGTGTCTTTTACACAGTTGCTAAGTTTAGATGGCCTATGCCATAGAGGATGGTGAGTCAATGCTCACAGGTTGCCTTCTTCAGACACTCAAGTTAACTGTACTTTCCTTAACTCTGTCAATGGCAAGTCCAGAAAACTAGAGTTTATGACTGATAGGGGCCATATGAATTGGTTGCTTTTAAAACATTGCCCATGAATGATCAGACAAAACTGAACACTAGAACATTTTTTATTTTTATTTATTTGCTTTGATAGATTTGTTTTGTGTGTCCATTTGTCTGCATGCATGAATGTGCAGAACTTGTATGCCTGTTGTCCAGAGAGGCCAGAAGAGGACTTTGGACTTTGAGTAACTTAAATTGGTATTGCAGACATTTTTATTTTCTGTTTGCAGCCATGTGCTGGGAACCAAGTTTGGATTATCTGTAAGAGCAACAAGAGCTCTTACCTGCTAACCCATTTCATCAAATTGTGCATATTTGTTTAATGTTACATTTGTTTTTAGATAACTTTATATTTGTACAAATATGTATTCCATATACATTACCCCAGCCAACCTCTCTTGTTCCCACAAATATCTCTTTCATATTCATGATTATTTGTTTTGTGGCCCACTGATATTACCCAGGGCTGACACTGTGACCATGGGCTTGAAGTTGTCTATTGGAACATGCTGTGCTCAGCAGTGGGTAGACAACTAAAGACATTGAATCCCCCTCTCCAAGACTCTATCACCAGCCTATGGCTCAGAAGCAGAGGAGTGGGCCTCGTAACCAATGCTTCTTTGATTTATTATTGGCAGGATTAGTTTTGTGTGAGCCTAAGCAGATAAATAATAATTGTTGTGAGTTAATCATTGTAGGAGCTGTACAGAGTATACAGAATTATATTTCATAAACCCTTTATCTTAATTTATATTTTTGAAATAATTCTCAAGACCACTTCTGAAACAATCCCTGAGCCTTTTATTTAGGGATGGGCCTAGGAAATACTTATTCTCTGCTTCTTGTACAGTCATGAATTCTCTGCATATGCCACCTTTTTTTTTTTTTTTTTCCTGAGAGACGTTGCTCTAACTATGTCTGGGATCTGCTTTGGGAGATCCTACAGAAGACTGTTGCTTTATCAATTAATTTAGTTGCACTTTAGTAACATTCCCTGCCTGGGTCTCTGACCTCCTCTGGTCTGGTCTGTTAGCTAGACATTATTCCCTATCAAACATACTCATCCCTGCCTTCCCAAATTGAATCTGATAGCCTCAAATTCAATTAGGGGGCAGGGGGGACTTGTTATTTCCAAAATGAGCTCAAAAAAGCTCAAAAAACTTGTTTTAGATCGCTTACAGAGCAGGTAGTGGAAATGCGATGCAAATCCGGATGTCAGAGTTAATCTAACATAAAAAGATGATTATTTTTGATAGTCTGTATCTCTTTCACAGAGATTTAAAAATTCCTTTTATTAAAGATTTATTTTATTTATTTATTTATTTGTGTGTGTGTGTGTGTGTGTGTGTGTGTGTGTGTGTGTGTGTGTATGTGTACAGTGTGTAAATGCCCATGGAGGTTATAAGAGGGTGTAATATAATCTGGATCTGGGGTTATAGCCAGTTGTGTGCCACCAATTATGGGAACAAGACATGAAATCATCAAATCCAGGCATGACAAGAACAGGAGGAGGAAATTACAGAAAATATCATTTTAAATATTGGCGTTATTTCTCATTTGTATGCAGACACTTGCTATTAGACAGTCTCTGTTATAAGAGCTAGTTGACATTTGGTGGGCTCATATTAAATGAATACCAAGGCAATACAGGGAGATCTAAGGTAAGTAAAGTGTTCTCATTAAGGAAAGAAAGTTAGGACAGGCCTATAGTCGTCGTGGGTGCCCCCAGCTTTTCATTTCCCCCTTATGATGGGGGAATTATTACACTCCTGACAGCAGGAAATCATTCTTAATCTTTTCACAAAAATATTTCAGATACAAGTTTTATATATATATATATATATATATATATATATGATATGTCCATCCTTAGAATTCTCTGGAATATGATAGGCCTTAGTCTGGGCCAGCTTTTCACTTAAAAAATTGTTTCTATGATAATATCTGATCCACAACTTTTTATAATTTCAGACTTTTTGCAAGAGAGGAAAGTACAATGTTTAAATTTTAACTTCTATTCTGAGATATGATCAGTTATGTAGCCCAGGATGTCCTGAAACTCACAATGTTCCGCCTCATGCTTTTGACTGTAGAGCTTGAACTGATATGCTTTCAATTTTCTTCTTTGAAGGCAAAGACTTTAAAGGGTTAGCTTCCATCTGTGTTTGTATACAAAGTGCTTTGGTTTAACTCATTTTTATTTATATAAAATAGTTTGGAAACACTGTTAAAGATGATGTTATAGCAGCAGGAAACCCCTTTCAAATTAGCCAAAGATTTCTTTAAAAAAAAGAAATACAAAACTTGTTGAGTTTTATTGGAGTCATTCATTATGAAGTGAGAATTCTTTGACAAGTACTTTGAAATAGTGATAGAACATGGCTTAATTTTTAGTTAATGGAATTTTAAGACTCTTTACCTCATACCTTTTAATTTTATTTTATTTTTTTAACAAGACAGTAGATCAAGAAGTTGGGTGATTCATTTAATCTCCCATTTGGGAGCATCAGTTGAACAAGGAGTATGGCAGATTATTTTAATGTACTTTAGGTGACTGAAATGCTATAGTGACTGCAGTTGAACTTCAGAAAAACTTTGCTCTCTCAGCATCTATTCTGTCTGTGCTATGTTGAGTAGCTTTGATCTACTTGAGTCTTGTGGCCTTCAGTTCAGCACACTCCCTGACCATCCAATGGGAATCATTACAATCCTATATCTCATTGCCTCAGCGAGCCTTCAGCAATGGCCAAGTGAGCTATGAGGAAATCAGTCTCCTCAAAATCAGTCTCCTCGTGCCTCTCACAGCTTACTAAGCATGTCACATATGGACCCAATTTGAATTCAATTTGGGTTTTATTTTTAATTGCAAGGGTCATCTGGCTTTCCCTGTCATTGCCTTGCCTTCAATATGAATGAAACAAAATACACATTACAGGGATATATTCGTCCAGGTGAAAGGGGATGCTGGGGATGAAGCTGACACACAGAGAACTATATAAGACCCACAAATTATAAATAGAGTTCGACCTTTGATAAAGTAAATACTTAATGTTGCCCTTATGGGCCCTTCGTGCCATAAATAGTACAATTACCTGGGTTATTTAGGCAAGTTTCTTGATTTTTTTTTTTTTTTTAATTACTTTGGGCGAAAAGAATTCTGTTATAAGATATAAATGTATGGTCCATTTTGGTCTATCATAAGCATTATATGATATCTTGGGTAAGAAACTTCTGATATTTGTTTGTAAGAATTTGCATATGCTTTTTTCATCAATACTTAAAAACATTTTCTAGCAGCAGTATGCATTTCTGTGGCTTTTGCTTCGAAAAGAAATTGTGTTACAGAAGCACTGGGCATTGTGAGATAATCCACTTCATAGCTGTGCAAAGCTATGAAGGAAAATAGGCTAAATAGAAAGACTGGAAGCTGAGCAGCAATAGTAATTTGCATGAAAAAAGACAAACGCATGGAAAAACATTTCATTTTTTTTTCTTTTGTTACAAAGTTTAAGAAAAATATAGGGATAAGACCTTATACTTGGAGAGAATATAGCTTATTTCTTTGTTTATTCTTATTGTAGTGCTTCAAATGTCACAATAGTTGGGCCCTGAGAATACTCAGTGTGCTGAACGAGACAGAATATGCTTTAAAGTGAGCAGGAGACAGTAGCTGGCAGGTGGGGACCCATCCCCATGCAAGCAGGTGTGGAAGAATGAAGGGGATGTCTTTTCTTAAAGGAAGCTTGATGTTAGGATGTTGGGTGAGCCATGTTACTGCCTGTTGGCCAGGACTTCAGGAAGGAGATCAGAACACTAACAGAATATACATGGCAGGGAAGTGTTTGTCCAGTGAAAGGGGATGTTGGAGATGAAGCTGACACATGGAGAGATATACATCACACACAAAAATCAGAGTATGGCATACAGGTCTGAGAGATAGCAAGCCACTAAAGAGGGCTTTCAACAAGGTGATAAGTGGAGTTCATTAGCAGTTTTCAATTCCAAATCCTCAGTTTTTAAAAATGCATGCAATAGAATAAATATTATTTTTAGTTTTTAATATCGTATTATTCAAGCTATTTCAAAGACTCTTGTTAGAAAGTGACATTTATCTCCAGCCTGGGGTTTGGCTAGAGGCGTTCCTCAAAATTGCCAGTGTAGGCTTATGATGAGGCTGTGTCTACCAGAAAGCTGGCTTTCAGCTTTGATCTTTAGTCACAAAACTACATGTAAAGCAGCAGAGGTGTAATTTGTTAGCTCAGAATTATTCCGTTTGCTAAAGTTTCTGTTCTAAATTGGGTAAAATGGGAGCTCTCAAATCCTCTCTGAATTTCAAGAATGGGTTACCAACTGAAGCTCAGTATGTATGTAAATTGTTGAAGCACGAATATAATCCAGAAAACATGGGACATTTTCAGACTTATTTCTTAGCTGAAAAGTGTTGAGTCTGTGGTCAATGCCCAGTGGGCTACCACAGTGTCTCAGTCTTCTATTATAAATTATCCATCTTTAATATGAAGGGTCATTATTTTTATGGAAAACAGTTTAGTTATTAGTAAGAAAAAAAATGGTATTGATTGAACATCTTTATCTCTGTGTGCCTGTAAAACAAAAGGTGCTAACACATACCGTTGCCATTAAGACCTTTCATATTTGGTTACTTGTCACATGAATCACCAAATTATTGTTGATTAAATTACCATCCAAAGTGATGACTAAAACACCTTCTCTGTTAAAGCTATTTACTGCCTATATACAGTCATCCCTGACAGTAACTGTAGAATCATTTGAAAGCCTATGCTGAAATACTGTTTTATGCTTCAAATATAGACCCTGGAATTATTACCCTTGACCAAAAAGCTAAATTGTCCAATTACATAAACTCATGAGGAATGCTGGTTTCTAATTTCTTTAATTTTTTTTGAGAATATTCTTAACACACAGCTAACACTTCTGAGATGAAGTCACCTTATAAACCAGCCACATACAGATTGTTAAAATATATTTAATGAAATCACAAGCTTTGGGTTATATTTTGGTGAACTCTTCTGAGAATGTGACATGCGATATGAGAAAGTCACACATTGTAAACAACTTCATTGTTGCTCAAATTTACTCATGAGCAGTCAGAAGTAAGTAGAGTAAGTTATGTGTTCTATACCCTGTTCCCTAAGAAGCTTAAGGCTGCATTTATTATTTGCAGTTGGTTAGGTAGCACAGCATTCTGGTTTAGTGTGTGTGTGTGTGTGTGTGTGTGTGTGTGTGTGTGTGTGTGTGTGTGTGCATAACGGCACAGAAGGGGGTTGCAGAGCCTATCGGAGTTATTAGTCAACCTATGAAGAACTCAGACTGTCTGTCACCTGCATTTTGTAAATTAGAAATCATTCAAGTATTTTTTCTTTGTTTTCAGACTTTTTTTTTTCCCCATTTGTAATGTTCTGCTATTTAGACATTATGGTACCTTCAAGGTTATGATCTGATTAAGATTCCTTTTAAAAGAAACGCATCCTGCCCCTCTTTCTGTGGTGGTTAACATTCTAGTACTGAGCTTTATGCTGATGTTCTCTGAATATTTAAGCAAATTCGTCTTTGAGTCAGAGCGGGGGATGTTACAGGGGGAGGGAATCAAAAGCTTGTGGATCAAAATGCCCCATAAATTTGTTGCCAATTTACGTCTTTCCATTGCTGCTGATGGGTTTTGGGGTTAAAAAAATATTTAAAGGAATAAATGAGAGAAAACTTAGAGAGAATAGGATTTCAGATGTTAGGCCATTTTTAGAATTAACAGAGCAGAGGCATATTAACAAAAATGAGGGTACAGTACAAAATTATGACAGCTCCTGTCTGAATCACCTCATCTAATTTTTTCACAGAACTTTAAAAAGAAAACTTTAACCAACTAAATGCATATTGTCACAATCACTGACTAGCTGTTCTTTTAATTCACAAGACAAGTAGTACTTTACTTAAATTGAACAGGCATTCGGGCTTAGACTATGAAATGTCTTAATAACAGAAAACCAATTATTAGGAAATAATAAGTACACTTATTCATCTTTGAATAAATTCACAAATATCCATCATTATCTCAAATGAATGATGATTGAAATGCTGTACTTACTGCAAATGATTTATGATGTGCTGAGAAATTATTGGATAGCTAGGGTGGTAATTTGCCTTTCATTTCTGCTTTATATTTCTAAGGCAGTTATTTAAGGTTTAAAAAAATGTGATATTTACTTGAATAGCTTATATATGACAAAAGAAATAGTTTGTAGATGTTACCAAAGTAAGAAGTGTTATTTTTTATACTAAGATACTTGGTGGAACTCTGTCCTCTGGGCATGACATGCTGTGGTCTCCAGATCTCATAACTGTACAAGAACCAGTAGATGGAGTCCATTAAAGTTCCATCATGGAATGGGGAGGATCTTACAACTTCTCTCTCTCTCTCTCTCTCTCTCTCTCTCTCTCTCTCTCTCTCTCTCTCTCTCTCTCTCTCTCTCTCTCTCTCTCTCTCTCCATATAAGCAGTATAGTAGTTGTGGGGGAGAGAACATTTTCTTCAGTGATTTCCTGACCCATTGCTTCTGTCAGTAATCCTAAACTAATTCACTTCTTGAGCATTCTAGATTTTGACGGGACTTTTCTTTGGCTTCTGTTGCTGTCCTATCTGGAGTGAATAGCTGTCTTTCTTCCTCTCCAAGGAAAGCTCATTCCACAGATAAATTAGAAAAAAGAAAATATGAAAAAAAATTTAAAACTGAAGCAAAAAAATATACTCCTAATCATCACACTCACCATGAAATCTTTCTCAGAGGATGGAGGAATTATATTTATTGGTAATAATTCAGACAATAGAACTTAAACTATTAGAAAAAAAGTGAGGTAGTATGTTACTACATAAAAAAAATATGAAATCTTAATGCAAATAATTAGGAATTTATAGACCACAATTTCTGATTTAGAACAACAAACCAAATAATATACATTGGCCCATAGCACCTTGTGTGGTAGGATTCTGGGCTCTGATGAAGACAAATATTGTTCTGGCTACTTTTGATTGTGTTTTTATTCTGTCATCTAGTAATCTGGGTTTGGCTTATTGCAATTGAAGAGTCTGATGTCTGGTCTTGTCTTTGGTGGGTGGGTGTTTTGTTCCTGGTTTCTGATCCCCTCTCTGACTCTTAGGAGAGTGCAGTGCCTGTACATTGCCGGGTGGGAATTTTCTCTTGGATCTTGAGATGTATGTCCACTGAGGTTCCTGAAAAAATGTGTACCAGGTATTTGGAGCTTTGGAGCTAGGATCACCTAGGAGGAGGGGATTGAGGAGGTGCAAGGGAGAGATAAAATCAGGATGTTCCACCAGGATCTGATTAGTCCCCAGGAATGGGGGCAGAGTAAGGAGACATCACAGCAGAAAGTCTGCTACAGATGAGGATGAGACTAGGGGACGGGATTCAGAGGAAAACTTAGAGTGAGAATCTAAAGCCTGCTTATGAGCTTCATTGGCCTGCTTGATCTTCTGGCAGACTTCTTAGATGGTTCTCAGAGAATGCTTGCTGGATTTGGGAGCTGGGATAGCAGGATGAGTGGGAGAAAGGTTGGTAGAGAAGCTCGGCTTGGTCCGCTGGGGATGGGATCAAAGACAAAGGTGAAGCCACAGCTGGCTGCTGGTTTGCTACTAGATGGAGCTGAGAAGGAGAAATTGGATTTAGAGAAGAGGGAGCAGTGAGTATCTGTGGTTAGCCTACTTGGATAGAGAGGCCTGTGGATTCCCAGTGAGTGCCTGCTGGAGCTGGAGGCTCGGTTAAAGTCGTAAGTGCGAGGAAGGCAGTTTGGTGGGAAGAGTGTGATCCATGGGGATAGGGCACTAGGGAGAAGCTTGCAAAGGGGTGTGTTGGAAGCCACTGCGGGTTTATCAGAAGTCACAGCCTCCCCTAGCCTAGCAGCTTATCTCAACAGCTGGACAACAACATGAAGCTCCCTCCCTCTAGCAGAACTTCCTGCTTCTACTTGCCCTTATCTGGAGAATCTCTCTAGGCCTGGAAGACCGACCTTATCTGAAAACTGTCTCTAATACCAAACCGGATGCCCAGGTCATCTTTAGCCTGACTCTTGATACAGATCCTTGCTAAGAAGACTTGTGTTAGGGCTTCTGCTATAGGACCCTACTGCCACATACTAAGCTTTGTTATAGGTGTTGTCCCCAGGCTCCCCAATCCTATATATTTCATATACTCTGGAATAAAATTGAGATAATTTACCAAAATCTGTCTCCCAGATGGCTGTCTCCATTCATGCTCATGGATGGGCTGCCAAGGCTTTCTGTCGCCCCATCTGCCTCTTTGACCAGGTCCCTCTTGACCTGGTGCCCAACAGGAAGAGAGAGAAAGAGGACCCCAAACTGGTGGTAAGATTGGGGGACTTACTAGGAAGGGAGACGTGAAAATCAGCCTATCCACTTACCTGGCTGGAGTGCATTAAATTTACTTTTACATTATTTATTTAGTATGCATGCAATCTACTAATTGTTAGTCTGAAATCTTTAAGACAGACAGACAGATACACATACACACACACTTACACAGAGAGGCTGTGATGTCGCCTCAGTTAGAGCATATACATATTTTCCATAATATTAATGAATTGCTTCTTTAAAGTATATGTGAAATAATTATATCTCAAAAGATTTAAAATATAAGAATGTTTTTAAAATTTGCAAATGAGTGGGCTGTAACTTCTCCTTCAACGTGAGCTTTTTGAAATTCAACAGCCACTTATTCTGTCATAGAAACAAAAGCTCTGTTTGTCTATCTGTGAATTATGAAGCTAATGTTTTCCAGCCAGAGATACCAAGAAATGCCGGGTCTGAGAAAGACTTAACAAGAACCACCTACTCTAGGTATGTCAATGGAAATGATGACATCACATTTTTCCACTGACGTCATTAAAGAAACTCATTATTTATTTTATTGGTCTCTTTCTGTGGAAACAGAATGAAACTTTTAATTAATCTATATTAATATATTAATAATATTAGTATATAACATTATTTAATACATAATTTGTATTAATATATAAATACAAATAATATATTAATATAGTACATACATAATTCATATGTTTAAGATTTAATTAAAAAGCATTTTTTAATTCTTAATCTGGGAAACAAAATATCATTTTACTATATGACTTATTGTAAAGATTAATCACTATTAAAGACTGGCAGGAGTTTTAGTATGGAAAACAAAGCATTTCAAGATTAATCTATACACCACAGGCCAGCAAATGCTGCTTATGCCCTGAAGGAAAAAAGAGCTGCCAAAATTAAACATGTCAGTTTTAATAGTCCTGGAACTCATTTGTGCCAAATGTTTTAAGTACAAGAAGTGACTTGAGCATCTCTGTATTTTTTTTTATTGCCATTATTATTCAAAGCACAAGTAAAGGTTAAGTCTTTTAGGTCTGAGGTAAACAATCAAAGCTAAGCCCACCTAATGCAGATCTCCCTGTAAAGTTATTGTGCTCAATAATCTAGAGTTATCTTTGCAGTTGCCTAAAGTAATAGGCTAATAATAAGATCTTTTTGTGCTTTTGTATTTATTTGCTTTGATCTATATTATTGGTCTAATTTAGAGATTAAATTAGAATGAAGAATTAAAGAAAGAACCAAGTAAAATATCAAAACAGCTTCTTAAAATCTCAATGTAACATTGAGTTTTATTGTTTTTATTTTCTGTATAAGAATATTGATGATTTCATGCTACAAATATTTACTATTTCATACTTACAGATAACCAAAATCTACTAGAAAACATAGAAATGTTAAAAACAAACATGCAATTCATAAATTTGTTAAATTTTAAAAATCTAGGGGCTGGAGAGGTGGTTCAGTGGTTAGGAACATTGACTGTTCTTCCACATGATTGGAGTTTAATTGCCATATGAAAGCTCACAGCTGTCTGAAGCTCCAGCTTTAAGGAACGTTAACACCAGTGCATATTAAAAAATAGTTTAAATAAGTAAATTTTTAAAAATTCTGTTGAAAACCAGCATTTTTTACATGTACCGTATGTGCATGTGCCTGTACTTGTTTCTAAACAATCTTCAGATCACTGGGCAGCTTATTCTGGCATACAAGTTAATTAAAGTCAAATATACTCACTCCTCGTGTGACTGAAACTTTCTTTTACAGGCTGTAACAACACTCTTAATTACAACTGTATTTGCCACATATTTCTTATTACTGATAGAAAACCCAGAAGAAAATGGAAGAATGAGTCATGAGTCAATGCACTGTGAACTGCATATGCTGAGAGGGCTTTTTGCATATTGTTACTTAGTTTGCTTTTATTTTTTGTCAGGTGTGTATGTATTAGGACTCTTTTCTAGCCCCTGAAGCCATGCCCTGCCCCGAGTTCTGACATCAAGCTCCATTTAAGGATTCTCACATCCAGTTCTCTCTCCCTTGTCTTCCCTTTTCCTCACCCTGCCAAGGAGCATGCTCTCAACCCCTCCTCCTCACCTCTCTCTCTCCTCTCTCTCTCTGTGTGTGTGTGTGTCTCCATTTATTTCTCCTCTCTTTTCATAATAATAAAGTCTTTCTATGTAGACTCTACCTATGTGTCCTACCGCTCCGCTGCCCACCACCTCCCATCACGTGTCCATGGGGCATGAGGTCCCCATTCATAGCCATCCATCCACCAACCATACTGAGTAAAACTAATACGATATCATAGCAGATCAGATTACAACAAGAATATGGTATCAAGAATATGCAGGAGCTGGCTTTCAAGGGATTATATGTTAAGTGGTACCTCCTGAAACCATCAAGCTGAACACTAGAGAAGAATGATTCCCTGTGTTTGGTAAAACCTTGTTTACAAAACACTGATTATATTTTGCTTTAGGGCCAAGAGTGCTGGTGTATGCCTGTAATCTGAGCCCTGGGGAGTTGAAGCCGGAGGATCCTGGATCAAGATCAGACTAGACTACAGGATGAGAAGATGTTGCCATACACACAAAAAAGTGCATGTGCATTACAAAGCTTAACTGGACAGCCATCCCTAGTTCCTTATCTACTGGCTATTCACATTCATTGATCCTGCTGCCTCTGCATGTTTTCAAATAAGACTTGTGTTTGTCTAAACCCATTGTTATTCACTTCTTTATTCATGATTCTCTCGGCTCTGTTATGTCATGAGTTTATAAGGATTTTATTAATTATAGGTAAAAGAAGCCTATCTGAAAAGATTATATGCAGTATGATAGTTTGAAAAATAGAGAGAGAAGAGAATCTTGCTATGTAGCACAGAAAATTATATTTGTAGCTCGGGCTGATCTTGAACTCACAACCAACCACCCTTAGAATTCCAAACGCTAATAGCACATGGGTGTACTATCATGCTTACTTTAAGGTAAGAATCATAAAATAAAATGAATTATAATAAAATAAAGTTGAAAAAAATCTATAGTTGCCAGCAATTTTTTTAGAGGGGTAAATAGCAGACCACAGTCATAGTGAAATTATTTACATATTACTAAATAAATAAACAACCTCCTTTTTGAAAACCCATAAAACTGTGTAAAAGTATTAGTGAACTCTGTTGTAAACTGTAGTAACGCTTCAATGCTGGATTGTCAACTGGATGAAATGTAGCATGCTAAGGAGAGAATTCAGGGAGAGCTCAGAGGTATGAAAAGCACTGACGGAGAGGATGTGAGAACCCTGTTTATTCTGCTCAATTGTTCTATAATTCTAAAATTACTATGAAATACTTTTTTAAACTTTTTCCAAAGTTTTAAATTATTTCAGAGAGTAGGCTTTGTTCTTAAGTAACTGAGCAAAGTTAAATTCTATTTCAAGCTTTGCAACTCAGTGAGGCTGTTGAAAAACCCTAAACTTCAACATGTTAGAAATGTAGACAAGGTACAATTTGAATTTATTACATTCTTTAAATTTCTGACACACTGCCAATATCTTTATTGGCAAGACAGGCTCCTTAAGGAGTCTCCCTTATTCCCAAACATACTTTTCTGATTGTCGGCCTTTTCCATGCTAAGGAGTCAAAAAATATGAACATATAAACAATGAAGTCTAGCCAGATGTCTCTGAAGACAAAGTTCCTTTCCACAAAGCCTAAAGACAACCAGAAACCTATGTTAATCTCTAAGCTCCACATAGATGCGTGTATACAATCAATGTAATTGTCTCATTTGTAACAGAAGATTATTAAGGAAGATGCATTTGTCCGATTTTTTGTCATTGTGAAAAATACCTGAAATAAGAGAGAACTATCAGTTCCGGAATTATCATGTTTCCTGAGGTTTTGGTACATAGACCTTGGCTCTGTTGGCTCTGTTTGTGCATGGTGAGACAGACTTTCATGAGAGCAGACGTGTGTGGCAAATACTATGTGCCTCACGGTAGCAAGAAGAGAGGATTGAGGAGACTGGAAGCCAGGTACAATACTCAAAGGCATACTTCCAGTGAGCTACTTTCTTTAATTAGGACCCATTTCCAAAAGTTTCCCCTACTTTGCATAGTCATACTTGTTGCTAGGGTGTATGTTACTTAGCATCTAATAGGAAATGCTTCCTATTCAAGCCACAACAGCAGGTTTTCATGGTGATTACTAGTGATATTTAATTGGACATTCAACACATTTTCCTCAGTTGAATTTTTTTATAATAGATTCAAATTTTCAATGCTAGAGCTATTGACTATATATATATATATATATATATATATATATATATATATATGGATATGTATATATGAATACTGAATAATGTTACAAGCAAAGATGTCCGAATAATTAAACCCCTTAAATTTATATTTTATGCTAAATATTGTATTCTCCTAACAATGGTGTGCTTGACAATACTAACTACAAAGACATGTGAGAGCAGATCGGAATATCATGTAGCTTAGGAAAATCTCCCTCAGACCCTCACCTCTCCCTCAGCTCCAAAACTAACTCCCTAGTCTCATTCTCAGCTCTGTAGGAGACCAACTGCTGTGTCTCTCCTTCCTCTCTGACCCTCATTTCCAATCCATCCCTTCCAGCCTTCCTTTCTCAACTCATCTCATCATCCAGCACCAGCTGACATATTCTTGAAGACCAGGGAGAGAGCTAGGCCACTGTAACTCTCCCCAGCCCCTCTTTTCCTCCGAATCTAATCTTCCATTTTCATCCCCAGCTCTGTAGCCAGAGTCCAAACCCCAAAAAGACCACCAAGAGACTGATCCAATGAAACAACAGACTATCTTTACTGACAAGCTAGCTAGGGTCACTTCATCCATCCGACACACTGATGGAGTTGGAGCTACCCTGAGCAGCAGGAGGCAAGGTTTTTATTGGGGAGAGGGCTCTAAGGGCTCCAAAGATTTGGAATTACAGTCCTGAGATTGGTCCAATCTCAAATTAGGGGTATCTGTTATGAACTCATTGGCTGCTTTGAATTCTAGGGATGTTTCAGTATAGAGCAGTGGTCATTTCCCTATATCAGCAGGTATACCTGGAGACTAACTGTCCCTTTCCCAAGAAGGAATATTTGGAATATCAGGTATTTTCCTTTAGGGGCTGGCTCCTTCCTAGAAGGTGTCTTCTCATAGATCCCTCCTGGTACCACCAAGTGTTGCCTGCAAGAGCCTGCTGTCTGTCTGGCTCTCATTAAGCTTGCCATGGCAGTTGTGTGGTCAAGCTGCTCTGGGCCCCATACCACCAGGTGTAGCCTTGCTGCCTTTCCTGCCTCCATCTTCAGTAGCTCTCACAGGTCTTCCCCTTCAACTTTCTTCCCTTGATTCTTCCTTTCTTAAATCCCCCAACTCCAGGAAGCATTCTCTGGGAACATATCAGCCATACCTCTCTGAGAAGTGAGTCAGCCAAATGAAGCAGGTAGGAAAGCTTCAGATGTTTACCCATCCTTCTCTTTTCCATAAATCATCTAGTATTACTCCCAGCTTTGGACCAAACGGACCTGTTGTGGCCTCTTCTCATTCCCAGGGAACTAAGCAGATTCTGGTGGAGCACCCTGCTTTCTTCCCTCCTGTAGACCCCTCAGGTCCCCATCTAGCCTCTCCCCATTCCTAAGCGTCAGTTCCCAATACCAAAAAGGAAAAAAAAATTATACAAGCACAAGCCCTCGGGGCTACAATGGTGTCCTGCCTATAAGATATGTAATGGTGGAACAAAGCTTGTAGGAGTGACCAAGCAATATCTGATTTCACTGAAATCCCACTCCATATCCAGCACTTCTTGGATGACAGAGAACCAGGGTAAAACCAAATACCACTGTTTTATTTTTTTAAGTACAAGTAAATGTCATACTGCTATATACATAGATCAGCCTTGCTCAGCCATCACAGAAGTTTCTCTTGCAGCGGATGGGAACAAACACAGAGACTCATAGCTAGAGCCTATGTAAAGCGGAAGAGGGATATCCATAAAAGGGATATCTCTCTCAAATCCTTCCCCTCGGGCTCTGTGGAAATGGGGAGAGGGGTCAAGAAGAGTGTGAAGGACAATAAGAAAACTATGCTTTCTAAGCCAACAAGACCCATGTGCATATGAGCTCACGGAGACAGGCAGCATGCATGGGCCTCTACAGGTCTGTACTTAGGTGGGTGCTAGAGTTGAAAGGAAAAGTGGACACACATCCCAATCCCTAACCCAGAAGAAATCTCCAGTTGATAATTATTTGCACATGAAAATTTAGTTTCAACCAAGAAAGACACACTAAGAAAACAAACTATTCGTAAGGGTAGGCTGCATGCCCAGTGTGGTAGATGGCCAACGAATAATAAACTCAATGGCTTCTCTGGAAGTTCTTTGTCTCAAAGAGTTGTGCCAGGGCTTGCATTTTCTCTCTTTTTTCAGTTTTATGCTATTATTTTATTTTGCTTTCTATTTTTCTCTTCTCTTTTTACCATACAGATCTTTGCATATATTTCATGGCTTCCAGTTTAGTGTTTTTGTGGGATTCCTGAGTGTGCAAACAAGTGATTCTCTGCCTCTGTATCTGTTTCTTGTGCCTTTTCTTGAGGTTTTTTCCTTGTTTGTTTTGTCTTAGTCCAATGTGTTAGTTTTTATCTTGTTATATTTTATTTTGTTCTTATTACATAGAAACTTGTTTTTGTTTTCTAATAAGAGACAGAAACAAAATGGATACTTATGAGAAAGGAGATGGAGAGGAGCTGGAAAATGGTAATTAGGATATTTTATGTGAAAAGAAATCTATTTTCAATAAAAGAAAAAAGTTAACAAAAAAGAAAAGAAAATTACATTTGTGAGTAAAAGAGGCAAAGAAGCAATTATAACATAATAGAATTATTGTTGCACTAAGCAGACAAACTGGGTTATTTATGGATAGAAATTACCCAAAGTATGGTAGAGTTAGAGCAGACCAGATACAGATGCTCACTGAAGGGTGAGGGGTGAGAATTACCATGATACATGAAATGAAAAAGGGAAAAATTAGCCCCAGAATGTTTAGACGTAAGCAATGCAAGAGGAGTGACTTGATGAGGTAGACAGATGAAAGAGAAAATGAGAGAGCGGGAAACTTAGAATTCTACATGCACAAATTAGGTTTTACTGACAGCTTTGATGAACACCTATATTTTACTTGAAATGATGCCATAAGAATGGGGAAATCTGTGCAGTTTATAGAAGGCCTAAGTCGATGCTCTAAAAATCATCCACATTTAGATGTTGAAACAAACAGTAAGCAAAAGAAAATTATACAAAGAAGCCCCAAAAGACAAAACTATCAGATGAAAATCAAAGCCATAACGCAGTATTATATTACTGTTACTGGAGGTTTTCATGTGAAAGATCCTGCACTGGTACTCTCAACAAGCTGCAGGCATCCAGCCATGCATTCTCAATATGATAATTAAAGACACAAAGCAGCAACAGACAAGATTTAGCTAATGTAGCCACATTGGGAAGAGGAGCAAATAAAGGACTCCATGCCCCTCCCCGCCTCAATTTTCAGGATAATGACCTAAGATTCAGTTTTAAATAGAGGTCCAGATAGGTGTATAATGAAACTGCAAGCTATACTGAACACTGCGTGGTCCCTCCCATCATCCATTCTCCTTTGTCTTGACACTGGGCTGCAGCATGAAGATCTCCAAGGTGGCCTTGTAAGTTGACAGAACTCTGTGGAATCTTTTCCCAGGAGGTAAACGCCTTCTCTGCCTGGCACCAGGTCTCCAGTCTTTTCCTTTTCCCAGGATGAAATCCCTAGGAAAATTACATTCTCTGGGACCCATTTCTTCAGTAGACTGACAGTCAAGGCAAAGGGTAGAAGTTTCTGTTTAAGATATCTTCTCTCCCTCTCTCCTTGTTGCCGCTGCCAAGAACCAAGAGAAGATATCACACACCACCCTCCTAGGGAAGATTAAAGTTCTAAATCTTAAGGCCTCTTTCTACTGCATACTTCACTCCCCAGTACAGTGATAAATACAAGATCTACTCAACATAAATCAGAGACTATTCATCTGTTTTCTCAGTGTAATTAATCTCCTCTTAAGCACTGTTTTCACCACATTTCACATTTTTTGATAATCTGTGTTTGCATTTAGTTAGAAACATTTTTTAATTCCTCTGGAGATTTCTTCTTTGGTTTGTACATTATTTTTTAAGCAGTTCTTTAATCTAACAGTACCTGTGTGCTCTCAGGCTTTATGCACACTTATTCCCATTTAGATCAGTTCGTTTCACTGCTGTCTAAGGATGGCACTGTGATTTCTGTTTATTTTAAATTGGCAAGTGTTTAAGGGCCCAGACTTGCAGTGTCTCTTGGGGAATGGTCCATGTGAGCTTGGCTAACTTTGGATAAATTTGGTTGTAAGTGGAACTTACATCCTGTTGATTTGTGGCTGGGTTGAATTCAGCTGTCCTTGCATTTGTCTGTTTCTGATAGCACAGCACTAAAGTTTCCAACTGTAATAGAAAATCCATGTCCGTCTTCATTGTTCTTCTTGCTTTCTCCCCATATGTTTCGATGTTTTTAGTGATGAAGAAGGACACATTGCAGGCTGTGAGTAGTCGTGATAACCCTTTAATAATATGAAATACCTCTTTTATCCTTCCCATAGCATGAAGTTCATCTCTTAGAAATTATAACAACTACCCTGGACTTATCTTAATTGATAGAAGCATGTGATTTATGTTTTACTCCATCTTTATATTTAATGTAAATTTTCAATTAACAACAGAATGAGTCTTTTGTTTATCTCTTTGTTGTTTGGTCCAGCTGACAGTTTTAATCACATTTGGAGTGGTTGCTGTTACACTTGGCTCACATCTACCATATTTGTTATTGTTTCCTAATTATCTTTTAGTTCCTTATTTTAAGAGATTTTTTTTTATCTTTTGTACAGTTCCTTGTGTGTGTGTATGTATGATTTTAATTTTTAAATATCCTTTTCTTTATTAGCAAGCTTTACATTTTCAGTTGTTTTGCTATTTTGATGTTGTTTTGGGGGACAAAGACTCGATACAGTCCAATCCAGTCTAAGACTAGCTATGTAGAACTAACTAACCTCAAACTCACAGTTCTTCTGCCTCAAACTCCCAGGTACTAAGATTACCAGCATTTGTCACAACATCTGTATGTTGCACGTTTGTTTTGTTATACTTTCCTAAGTAGTTGCCTTAAAGAAAGACATATAAATTTACCATTTAAATCTACTTTCTATTAAAACTATGCCACTTCGTGGATAATGTGGTACTTTATGACAATAAAATAATCCCAATTCCTTTCTTTTACCCATTGCATTTTTGTAGATATTCATCATACTTGTATATCATTAAATCTTTAAATAGATTGTTGCCTTAACTGTTTTGAAATAACTGAAACATGGTAGATAAATTAAAATATTTTAAGTATTTTTTATTTAACCCTTAATTCTTCTCATAACTTCTTAAAAAGATTTATTTATTTTAATTTTATATGTATGTGTGCTTGCCTGCATGTGTGTATATCACTTGCATCAGAGACCAGAGGACCTGAAACTGGTTCCCTCTGGTCAGATCTCCTGGAAATGGACTTACAGAGGCTCAGGAGCTGTGAATGGGTGCTGGAAACTGAACTGAAAGATCACTCTCTAGCAGTTTCTCATGCCTTTAAAAATCTTTATGTAGATACAAGTTTATTATCTATAGCATTTTATTTCTTATTTCTAAAACATATCTTAAATTTTTTTTGCAAGGTATGGTCAGGTCCCAAAGACAATGGGACACATGGTGAATTGTGGTGCCTATTAGTATACCTAAGTGCTTGCTGTACTCCAGGCTCTGTGAGCATCCCACATACCTGTCCATGCTGGCATCCTGGATCCCCTCAGCTCTTCTCACTCTCACCCCCTAGCCTAAACACCTTCATCCCACGGGCTTCTCTTTCCCCCAGCTTCTATTTCCTATATAACCTGTCATTTCAGCCATGTGCTCTCTTTCTTGGCTTTTGTTTCTCTTGGTCTCCTTGGCCCTCGTGGTCTCCTCTCTCCTCTCCTGTCACCCCTACTCTTCCTGTCTTGCTTCCCCTTCTCTCTCATCTATCATGGCTTGCTTCAGTCTACTGGCCTCACTCAGTCTATTACTTTTCCCTGGTCTGAACACTTCCAGACGCCCCTGGCTGTACTCTCCCTCATATCTATAATAAAAACCTTCTCCCCAGCCATTCCTTGGGTCAGTCATGTCCTTATTTTATACATCTGGTGGAGGAAGAAAAAAAAAACACTTTATACAGGCAGGTTTAGCAACAACAAGGTCTCATCACTTTATCTTCATTTAAGAAGAAATCGTTTTAATTTTTCATGTCACTTTTGCACAGAGTTGGTGACTGATTTTTTTTCCTCACTATTTCAATCTCCTACTTGCAGATAAAGGTTTTGTTGTTTGTAGCAATTCAGTAATACATACTGAAATGTATGTACATATGATTTCTGCAATTCGAAAGTGATAGGCCTCAGAACAGTTTCCTGTTGTGCTTGGTCTTCCTCTTCCTTCCTCTTTTATTTGGAATCATCATTATGTGTGCTTAGATACTCTGTAGTAGTGCCGCGGTCCTTGGATATTTCACTTTGTTTTCTTTCCTCTCTCTATCTCTCGTTCTGCTCATTTTCCCTTTTCTCATGAAGCTCTGAAAGTTTCTTTTTAAATTTTATTAAATTTTTAATTAAAATATATTTACATTTTTCCCTCCCTCTCCTGCCTCAAACCCTTCTCATATCACCTTCACCCAAACTGATGGCTCTTTATTTACATATTATATATGTATGTATACACACACACACACACACACACACACACACACACACACACGAGGAAATACATAAATACAAGCTGATGAGTTCATATTGCATTGCTGGTTCAGGTCTCATCCCAGAAGACAACTAATTCTCCCTCTCTCAGTAATTACCAACTGTCTGTTGCTGTTCATCTGGGGTGGAGACTCATTTGCCCTGGGATACCAGCTGCTAATGCCATTGTTTGGGTCATCAGAGAAGCATCTCTTTGCAACAGATGGAGACCATTACAGATGGCCACAAGGGATCAAAATGTAAAGAATTGATTGTGGGGTTCCCAAATAAATGAACATACCTATAACACAATATCCACAACTAAGGCTTGGATAACATCATGGAAGAAGGGGCAGAGAGATTAGAAGAGAGACAGAAGACCAGGACATCTTCTGTGAGATTTTGTTTCTTAGAAATAACAGGGAAGCTACATCCATTATACCTCAACAATATGACTTCACAAATATGACCTAAACAAAGGTGGGAAGATAGTTACCTGCGGGCATACAGATAGGTATTTATAATGCAATTAGGGATTACACTGGTTTAGGACAGTGGCAGCAGTAGGCTCTCATTCTAATAAGTCTTATTTGGGCTTCAGGAATTTTATCTCTATATGTAATTTACCGATATTTAAAAACATTCTTCAACTGTTATAATATCAATCCACAGCATTTGTATTTATTTTTGTATTGTAAATATATGCAGAAATTTGCAGATGTACACAAGTAACAATTTGTATTTATTTTTAGTTAAATTTTGTCTCAGTTTAGATTGTCTACAATTTTGTTCACTATCAACTGCCCGTATAGAACCATCTATACAGAAATTGTAGTTGCCTGAATTACTAGTCCCATTATCCCAGCATCCTTGATATGAATGCTCTTCTCTTCAAATGGTGTTTGTTTCCTTCCTTTGTAACTGTGTCTTGAGAGCTGGATATGATGTAGTAGGTAGAGACCTATAAATAGGTCTTTACAATACCATTGTAGAGTGTGTGGGAGAAACATTCTACAGTCCTATAAATAGATCTTTCAATATCATTGTATGGTGAGGGAAGAAACATTTTATAGTCCTATTATTAGGTCTTGGTATTCTAAGGACTCTGGCTTTGTACTATTTTACAAGCACCTCCCAGCTGTTTGTGGGGTTTGGTTTTGTTGTTGATTGTTTGGGGGTGGTTATTGTTGTTGGGGTTTCAGTTCTCCATCCCTTAGGTTGTACTGGACAGCAACAGTGGACTAGAGCTGAGCATTTTCTTTCCCCTGAGCCAGTTATGCTCTAATTAAACCCTTGCAGTTAAGAGTCTTGTTAGTTTTTCCTGATTAGTGACCTTGTTAGAAACAGTTCCCAGATCCAGTATAACTCAAAGTGGTGTCTCCCCCACCCCACACACACACACACACACACACACACACACACACACACACACACACACACACACACACAAGTGCATTGTATTTGTATAGATGTTCGCTTTATACTGCTCCCTCCTTTATATATATTCAATCTCAATAAAACACCAATAGTGCAGACACTAAGATTGACAATTAAAAGAAAGGCCTCATGAAACTTAAAAGTTTCTGTAAGGTAAAAGACACCATCGGTAGGACAAAACGGCAGCCTACAGAATGAAAAGAGATCTTTACCATCCCCACATCCAACAGAGGGCTGATTGCCAAAAATATAAAGAACTCAAGAAACTAGACATCAAAAAGATTTCTATTTTGAGAATGGGGTACAGATCTAAACAAAGAATTATTCAACAGGGAAATCTCAAATGGCCTAGAAACACTTAAGAAGATAGTCAACATCCTTAGCCATCGGTAAAATGCAAATCAAAATGGCTCTAAGATATCGTCCTGCATTGGTCAAAATGGCTAAGATTAAAAATACAAGTGACAGCTCATGCTGGAGAGCATATGGAGCAAGGGGAACATGCCTCCAATGTTGGTGAGAGTGCAAACTTGTACAACCTCTTTGGAAGTCAATGTGGTAGTTTCTCAGAAAACTGGCAGATTAATGTATCACAAGACTCAGCTATATTGCTCTTGGACATACACCCAAAGGATGCCCAATTAAACCACAAGGATACTTGCTCAACCATGTTCATAGCAGGTTTATTTGAAATAGCCAGAAACTGAAAACAGTCTAGATGTTCTCCGACCAATATTGGAGGGGGTGCCTAGACAGGACTTCCCCTATAACCAAATAAATAACCACCTAAGTGTCATCGCAGAGCCTACATCAAACAAAGAATAGAGGTGGAGGCAGAGATCCATGGCTGAGCACTGGGCAGAGCTCCTGGTCCAGCTGAGTGAGAGTAGGGGAGGAGAACCTGTCTGAGGGAGGATCTAGGGATTATGAGGAAGATTCCCACAGTGGTGGCTGACTGAAGCTCTGGGGAGCTCACTGAATCAAGAACAGCCACTGGGGAACCATTGGGAAAAGGACCCTCTTAGGGTAGGTAACTGTCGAATGGCGTGGGAAGAATGTGGAGTCTGGAGGGGTGGAATCAGTCTGTGTTCCTGTGTGGGCTGCACCTTAGAGCCCATTCCCTGCAGGGAAAATCTAACCCAGTCTTGACTTTGATGAGGGAATCGGACTTGCCTGGAGTTCATGTGCCACTCTGAGCTGGACTTTTTGCCCTTTTGGGGTGGGGTTTGAAGGATGGGAGGGGGGAGGCTGAAGGCTGACTGGGAGGGATTGGGAGGAGGGAAGGGAGGGGGAACAGGGAGATACACAAAAAAGACTTTTATATAAATAAAGAAAAAAATTAAGATGCAAGAGCTAGCAGCTAACAATATGCCTGAACCATAAGCCAAACAGCATATAATTAATATAACTATCTAAGTCATTTTTAAAGAGCTAAACAATAGCAGGCAGGTCCAGACCGTGGGCCTAGACAGGGCCAAAATCAATATAACACATCAGAGAAGCATCATTCAGCAACTGATGAAAACAGATACAGACCCACAGCCAAACATTAGGCGAAGTCTGGGGAATCCTACAGAAGAGAGGAGAAAGGATTATAGAAGCCAGAGAGGTCAAGGACACCCCAAGAAAACTCACAGGATCAACTAACCTGAGTTCATAGGTGCTCACAGAGACTGAACCAACAACCAGGGAGCCTGCACGGGGCTCACTGACCTAGGCATTCTGCATATATGTTACAGTTGTGAAGTTTGGTCCTCTTGTGGGACTCCTAACGGCAAAAACAATGGCTGTCTCTGACTCTTTTCCTGGCTTTAAGGACCCTACTCCTCATACTAGGTCACCTTGCCCAAGCTTGAGGAGGTGCTTAGTCTCCCTGCAACTTTGTTTGGTTGATACATGTAGGAGGCCTGTCTTTTCTTAAGCAGAAACAAAAGAGGGGTGGATTGGAGGATGGGAATAGATGAAGGGTAGAGGGGAGGGGCTGGGAGGAGAGGCGGGAGGGAAAACTGAGGCCAGGATATAAAATAAAGAAATAAATGTATTTTCTTTAAAAAAAAAAGACTGTGTGTTTCTTTCATTTGAATATCTCTGACAAGTGTAGATACCGAGTTTCTCCTAGGGCTCCTGTGTGACTCTAATTTTGAAACTGAAAACAAATTACTACAAAATATTTATGCTTTGTGTATATTAGCTGAAAGGTGATATTATGGAATTTAAGAATTGGCTTTCAGAAGAATTTCATTGTAACATATAAGACTTTTGCATATTGTAAACAATATGCATAATAAACTTCATATCAGACAGGCTAAAATGTTCTATGTTTATCTTCTCGTTTTTGAATCACATTGGTACAGATGAAAATATTTCCTTCTTTTTACTTTATTTCCAACCAAAAAAATGATGTTCAAGAAGTTGACCAAACTTAGCTTTAGTTCACATTAAAATTAAGGCAATTTGCATAGTGGTGACGGTGCTTTCTTTAGTCCCAGGATTCAGCAAGCAGAGGCAGGCAGATCTCTGAGAATCCAAAGGCAGACTGGTTTACAGAGTTCCAGGACTGCCAGGACTGTTATACAGAAAAGATCTTGTCTCAGAAAACGGAAATTAATAATAATAATAACAGTAACAATAATGCAATTCTGAATTCCAACTAAGTAACTTCAAATCTATTTATTTAGCTACCAATCTTTAAAATCAGTAGGAGGAAAATGTGTTTTTAGAAATGGGACAAATTATCCCCACCCTCACTGGACTCTGAGTCTGCCTCATGGTGGTTTCCCTCGTGTGGGAAAGCTGGTCTGAGACTCATCCCCACTCTCCAGAGAGTGGTTCCTGGTGGCAGTCAGTGGATCAGAGCAACAGTGAACGCACTTCCAGGTCTAGTGTGCTCTTCTGGCTCACCCAAAGCTCCTGGCTTCTTTCAGCAATAGGTGGAGGAAGCTTCTGAGTGGTCTTGAGAAGAATATGGACCTCTACTAACTTCTTGGAAGGAAGAAGGTTTTTTTTGATAAGGAAGAAAAGGCGCTGTACTGTGTGATTCTGGTGTACTTTTCCTGAAAATCTTCTCTGGGTTGTTGGAGTGGAGTCATAGACAAGTAGGTATTTTCTTTTCTTTGTTAGATAGACTAACATTAGCATCCGTCCTTCCAGAAAATTGATCCTTGTAAGCTGCGTGTCTGGGTCCTGAATGACATAGAATTCTTGTCACAGCAACTAGGAATATTAAATTATTCTAAATAGTACATTTGTGGAGCGTGTTGGCAATGATTCTTCTTCATTGTACACCTGACTTGGAATCAGAAGAAACACAATGGAAGGGAAATTTGGACAAGACCTTCTTTGTGCAGATTCCAAGTGTCAAGGAACCCACCTTCCCTGCGCCGGAGCTCCCCGGTTAAAATTCACCAGAGTCCACATTGCAGCAAGGATTCATGAAAATGTAGTAAACATAGGAAACCTCTTTGACATAAATCTTTGACTTTATGCAGCCTTGGCTGATTCACAGTGGTAAAAGCCCTCTCTCCATGTTTCCTGTAAGGACTTGGGAAGAAAGAATGCTTGAGGGGAACTGTGTCCTGATCTGAACTACACGTAAGCTCCATAATGGAGAAATTTCTGGGAAGTCAGGGGTTCTGTGAGACGCTACAAGGAACTTGTGGAAGAAAAGGTCTTTGTTAGGTGTAAATCACTGCTGTGTTGTGGAGAACAGACTTCTGATTTCTACCACTAGTCCTCCACAGTAAACAGGTATTTCTACCCCGGCCCCATTCTTTGTGATGAAATTTGATTCTTCAGAGGGTTATCGCTTCTTTCCCTGAACTTAGTGAAGGCCCAGGCTGAGGTATTACTTCATTTTTGCTACTTTTGGTTTTTCTCTGATTTTCATTGCTGAAGAAAGACGTCTAAAGAAATCCTACACGTTTGTGGTACTAGTTTGTGGCCTGGGTGCATGATTTTGGGAGTCACACTGAAGACTGAGTTATTGTGACAATTTACACAACTTTGGAGAAATCAGAAGTTGGTAGTCTTTTATCCTAGAGGAAACACCCACAGTGATTAGGAGGAAAGTACTCCTGGGGCACTACGCTGGACACAAATACACCAAAGCCCAAAATTTTGTTTGAGGATGAGAGGCAAGACTACAGCAGCCAAGCTGCAGTTACAGTTAGTATAAAGACTTTTGCCATGAGGTGGTGATGCACACCTTTCATACCAGCACTCAGGAGGCAGAGGCAGGGGGCTCTCTGAGTTCAAGCCCAGCCAGGTCTAAAAAGTGAGTTCCAGGATGACCAAGGACTATTACACAGAAAAACTCTGTCTCAATAAACTGGAGAAATAAAAAGAAATGAAATAATGAAAGATTAGTGATATGATCTGAAAAGACTGCATCATAGTCGGGAAAATGCACTCCTGAAAACATGTTCACCTGTGTCCCATGGCTCACTTCATGCTGGTGTTTACCCTGGAATATACATCATTGTCAAAGCAAACTAGATTTTGTATACTCCTGTGACAACCTCAAAGATAAGCATGGACAGTCAAGAGAATGGGAGAGAAAAAATTCTTATTGTTTGCAAATACTTCCTTCTAGTGTTTATGGCTTCCCTAAGCCAGTCTTCAAGAAATCAACTCACAGTTATCAAATATTCTGGATCCAAAACAGGTAGCTGTTAACTTTAAGCTTTCTCTTAAAGCTTTACTGAAGTCTAACGACTAAGCTGACAACCTATATTTAATGTGTGAAGCTGGACCAGCTTGGATACATACTACATCTAAACCTATGAGACCACAAAGTCATTCTAAAAAACATGGCCACCACTGATGTATTTTCTTTCACCCTTTTATATCTTCCTGTATCATCACCATCCCTCCAGGCAATCAATGATTTACTTACGTTCTAAGTAAATTATTTCACATTTTCTGGTTGATCAAATTATCTTGGTTTTAGAGTATCATTCTGATTCGTACCTGTTGCTCATAGGAATATTTTAATTCTAGTGCTTAGTATTCTGCTCTTGTTACCAGAATATGCGACAGCATTTCTAGAGAGATATGAACAGTCTATTTGCCTGAGATAGTGAGCCAACAGCAGAGCAAAGTAAAGATGTCACTAGAGTACAACTTGGTGAAGCAATAACCTTTATCTTCTATTGATATTACCTACCGGATGGAAATGACTCAAAAACAGCTGTGACAACAAAAGCTCACTCCGACACCCTGAGCACTCACACTGATGAGCTGGAAACCTGGAATTTGGAACATCCCACAGGCAGCCAATATTAGTAGATATTATAGAAAAACCTGTGTGTTAATGATGTTCAAAGTAATGTTTTAATATGTTCTTATGCTTTTGAAACAAAATGTTTCTCTTGTTTCATTTAATCCATTCTCATTAACACATAATACTATTAATACAAGGAAATGGAAAGGCATACACTGTCTCTTCCTCAGTGGTTTTTTTTTTGTTGTTGTTGTTTTATCATTATCTATTGCCAGGAACTTTTTCTTCTACCTCCAGCATACTACCTTGTAGTTTGTTTATAATATTAGACATCATGTCATTGAATGAAAAATACCTTAAAGTGCATTTCTAAAATTTAAGTGCTCTTTCACAATTCTAATAAATATCACATGGAAAAAATTACAAATGTTGAAAGGTAGATGTTGTAACCAAGCTAATCATTTACTAGGTAAATTTACACATAACAAGCATATAAAAAGTATTCAGGCACACCAGCAGTAAAGATCCAAATATTAAAAAAAAAAAAAAAACATTTAATTGTATTACCCACATTTGGAAAAGATTTAAAAGAGTGACAGTGTTATGTAGGAAGAATATGGATTCTCTCCAGCTATTTGGTAGATATATATATGTATAGGCATCAACTTTTTGTAAAATTTTTTTGTAAAATTATCTAGCAAATTCTATTAATTCTGAAAGTTTAATTTCAGCAATTAAAAGAAAAACATTAGAAGAAAAATGTAAAAATGCAAATAAAAATCAGTGCACTGAGGTATAGGGCTTTAGAAAAGTCATTTTTCAAGCTTTTGGCATGCTCTCTCCATGGAATAGTTCTACCATTTAGAACAATTCTGTGACTAAGATAACAAACACATGTAAAGTCATAGCTAAAGTAAAATAATTCTTATCTGCCATGAACAAAAATACTGGAATTCATAAAAATATGTTTACATATAGATTAAATTTACTATTTATTATACATTATATTAAAGTGTCAAACAACGTAAAAGAATTAACTAAAAAATATTTTATCGAGTGAATTCATGAATTGCATCTGTTTCAGCACTGCTTACTGACATGATTCAGGTGGCACTTCTGGGCAATTGGTAGCTTTACTTATAACAAACTCAATGTTCTGCTGAATCAGGTAGCTTTTATCACATGTAAATTCATTATGAGTTAATTTGTTATATTGTATCTTCATTATAAATCAATTTGTCAAGTCGTATATCTTCAAAGGAAAATGTGGGTCGTTTATGCAATAAAAAAATGAATATTCTGGAGACTAAAAACCAAAATTTCATTTACTTTGTGCACTTTGCTGAGAATCTGAACTTTAAGAAGAGAGCCCTATAAATAAATGGGATTCCATGGCATGTGACTATTGTCAAATATACTCGCCATTTCTAATGTAATTGTGTAGATGAAATTTGTTGTTCTTTGTTGTTTTGGTGACCCAGCATCACTGCAATTGCTTACGGAATCATGGATAAGGATTTGTTTACAATATCAGGGTCATCTTACCAGTAGCTACACCACTGAAGAAAATGTGCCTCCATCTCTCATCAACCATTAATTGCATATAAATCTGCAGTTAGGAATGGAACTCTGTGAACCCCTGATTCCATGACAAGATGTTGATTCCAGAACTTATGCATATGCTGCGCTGGCAGGTATAGCTGTTGTGAGTTCAATATGTCACAACCAGAAGTAAACATTCTAGAAGAGAGCACATTGTACCGCTCTCCTTCCAACTCTTACACTCTTTTGTCGCCTTCCTCTGTTACGTTATTTGAATCTTTAGGGGATGGTACCAATGTTGTATTCATGGCTGGGCCTTCAATAGTCATTTATTCTCAGTATTGTGACTAGTTGAGAATCTCTACAATCACCACTGACCAATGAAGAAAGAAGCTTCTCTGACCAAAACTGACAGTATCCACCACTAATATATGGCCATGAACATTGGTGTTTGAAAGACAATTTCGTTACTGTATGTCATTTTAGTAAAATAACAACACTAGCTTCAACCACTAGAGTCTATAGTTTTCACAACCATGGACTTTTGACTAACTACCTGACGTGAATTATTTCCTCTGAAGTAACCATCAATGAAAATTGGTTGGTTACCACTATGACAGACTCCATCAACAAAATCATTTTGTCCAGCTGGCTTTTTGCTGCTCGCAGGGTCCGTAGTTCAGTAAGACTGTCAGCAACAACTTCCTCCCACCAGTCTTCACAGTACCTTCCTACACTACAAGGGCTCTAGACAGCAGGGAGAAAGCTTCCAGCCCTGCTCTGCCCATATTTTGTACCAGTTGTTGGTTGCATATTGTGTAGGGGTGTTCCCACAGGTCTGTGGAATAAAGACCCAGAGGCACTTAAGGATGATTTTAGCCTTCTCCAGCTGCAGGGAAGATTTGCCTCTCTGGACTGTTCCACTGAAGCTTAGCAAAGGTTTCTTTTGTTGTTGCCAATAAAACTTCTATTGTAATCTTTCCAATGGGACAATGACAAATGCAAATTCTCTGTAATTCCTGTGTTGTTCTGGGTTCTTCCTCAACCAAATTTGCACAGGCTTTGAATTTTTAGAAAACTCTCAGACAAGATTCACTTAGAAGGTACCACAAAACAGAAGGTAGCAATCAAAACACACAGATTTAAACTGGCTGTTAACACTCCAGAATCAAACGAGCTACAGCCCCTCAGAAGTTCTCCCAGAATACCCTCTTTTTTATGTGCAATAGTCAATTACTGGATGTAATAGATTTATGATGTTACATTGTAAATAATTGTCCTGCCTACCAGTTTAATAAAAAGTGCTAATTGGCCAACGGCAGACAGGAAGCATGGGCTGGGCTACCAGACTAAGAGAACTCTGGGAACAGGAAGAACAGAGCAGAAATGCCACAGAGATGCCACAGAATTGCCAGACAAACCAGAAGATGAAGAGGACAACTATGCTGCTCTGAGAAAAGATACCGAGCCTCATGGCTGAACAGGATAAGAATCATGTGTTAGTTTAAGGGTAAAGAACTACCAAGTTATATGCCTGGGTGCCAGGTCAATCAGTGTATAATTAATGAGAGCATCTATGTGTCTCTGTGGGACTGGAGGTCTGTGGATCTGCAGATCCAAACCTTGAGGCTAGGACCAAAAATCCGGGCCAGAATTCTCATACAACAACGGGAGATTTGCTTTGCTTCAAATACAGCCTTTTCTCTATCTTTCTGTTTTACAATCTTATGTAATTAAAATGAAACACATTTTAAAGCCAATAAGGCTATTATTGCCAGCACACGAGTAACACTTACTAAAATAAGAAATCTATTAAGGTAATTTACAGGTTTTACAGTATTTGTAAGGCTTTCCATAACATCCATTCCTGTTATATCAAGATACTTTTTGTAAAAGTTTTCTTAATTTCTTGTTGTAAATCATAAATGATTTGAGAAAAGTCAGGGGTGGCCCATCAAATGCATCTTAAACTTTTACCCATCAAACTTTCTTTCATTAAACTTCAAAAGTGTAGTACCATAAGAAGTACCATTCCGAGCACCTTTTAATTTTATTTGCTCCTTTAATATTTCTAATTTATCTTAATATAACAGCTTGTCTTAAATGAACTATCATTATCTATTTTATTGTGTTTAGTCCAAAGTTCTGTGGATTGCTTTTGCCAGTCTCTAAAGAACTTAGAAGTTTAAATTTCTTTCTAAAGCACCACTCCACCTGGTGCAGCAGCAGCCGTGAATGCAAAAATTTCCATAGTAACTTAATAATCAGTTCTACCATTCAATGTGTTCTTTTTAATATTCTCTCAGAGAGCTTCTGTATTATGATGAGCACAGGTGAATCTTACCATGGCCTTGACAACTTCCCCTGTATCCAGATTGCTGACCTTGCTCTAAGAATGTCTAAGCTTTCAGAGGCTGAATTTAAAGAGATACTAGAATTAGCACAGGTATAAAGCATACAGTGAGCAGCTCTGGTATTTCTTAATAAATAGGAATGCTAAGATGCTCAGTGTGCAAAATAGTTCATTCTTAGTGTTAGAGTTTCCTGGACACATTACCATTCTTTTGTTAATTTATCTAATTCAGAGGCTCACAATCCATAGTTAAGCCAAGTATTTTTTCATATGCTCTGTTCTTTGTCATAAACAGACAAAAATATACCACCCTGATTACTAAGACCTTTCAATCTGTGCTATCACTGAAGGACTCTTCTCACCAGAAACAGATTAACTTTTGAAAACCTATCATCTTCGTGTTTAAAATCCCTGTCACCAAGCAATGCATCTTGACTCTAAGTGGAATCATTAGATAATGATTATGAGAACATTTGTTAAAACCTCTGATATACATTAGTACAGTTCAGTGTTGCAGCATTAAAGAAAAGGAGGTTTCACAATGGCCACCTCTACCATTGACTAAGAGTGTAATGTTACATATTTACTAAATATCTCTAGTCCTCACTTTCATAATAATGAAATAGCAGTTCATTTCCATGAGACTTACACCATTGCCTTAGAGAATAAGTGAGATGTGGTAGCTCTCTAAATATTTTACCTATTACAAAGTGAACACTTGATATATGTTGTGGTGAGATTTAGGTGTCAGCTGATAAGTTTGGAAGACATCTATCTAGGGTCCTGGGTTCTTGAAGGGAGAGTGGCCAGCCCCATTCAAGAGGGGTTGCTGTGATCTTGGGGAGCCCTGTTTTGTTTTTGACTGTTTGAGAGACTGGTTTGGCATTTATCATCTATCGCGTAAATAATCTAATCTCTCAGGTGCCTATATAAGCTGTTACTTATATTGTGAGTGTTGGTTTATATTTTAATAAATATTAATCTTAAATTAATATATTTTAAGAAAAATTTGTGCCCTCATCTGGCACCCAACGTGGGGCGATTGGTCCTCCAGCTTAGGGGGCAGGGGGCTCGTCCAAAAACAGAGGATAGGCAAAGTGTTCAGCTTTGGGAACCTGCACTCCGGTGTATGGGCTGAAAGCTTCTTTCCTCACTGGCCTGTCGCCCTTGATATAGAATAAATAAGGGGAGACTGTTCTACCTACCTATAAACAATCATTAGCCAAAGATGTGGGATAAGCCAAAGACAATTTGCACTGGTATAGATGTTTGTATATTGATACAAATGTAAATGTAAAACCATTTTATATATTTGATTGAGATAATTTGTATATTGGTAGAAATTTAAATCTAAAATTGTTTTATATGTCCAAAACAACTGATACATTGATATAAAATTAAATCTATAACTGTCATATAAAATTAAATCTGTAACTGCTATATTTTACATATGCTTCTACCTCTGTTTAAAATATTTGCACATTATTGTCATGTCCACTATACAGTTGCCACCTCCATTTAACTATACTAGACATAATAAATGATTACACTAGTTATGATATATGCACAAGATGTTTTATATACCTCTGTTTAGTAGACATAATAAATGATTACACTAGTTATGATATACGCACAAGATGTTTTATATACCTCTGTTTAGATGATATATATGTATATACATGTCTAAAATACTGCTACCATTTGCATTATACCTCTAGCTAATGTTTGATAGTCATACTAAAAGTCATTTTTCAAAGATTATACACCCCTTTATAGGTAACCTAATTTTACAATACAAGTTTCAATCCTAAAATGATAAAAACTGCAGTCAACATTACTTAAGTTGCCATGTCACAGTCATCTCAGATACAGGTTAAATCATAAATAGACAAGAGTATTCAACCATTTCATAGACCCAAAAAGAATGGCATTTAACATTTGTTATTCAAAATTCAGCCTTGAGAGAAGCAAGGACTCCTGGTGTCACTGTTCCTTTCCCTAGATAGTGTTAGCATCAAGGACACTCCTTTGGAGTTTGTCCTTTTGGCAGAGAATGTCTGATTGAGTAAAGAACTTCCCTTACCTCAACTGCTGACAATACACACATGATGTCCAAACTAGTTAAACAAGATAACAAATAAAAACTGACAAAACCTGCCTAAACAAGATAAGACAGTGCCTTCAAAAATGCCCTGCTTGTAAAAAGATCTGTCAGATACCATAGGCCTATAGCCAAAATGATAGATACTCCAATGGCGCACAAAACCATAAGTGATTGTCCAAATATCTGTGTCACTGTCCTCTCCCAAATTTTTAAAGCTACTACTCCCATGTGCTTCTGACTTTCAGGTAATATATTTTCCTTCTCAGGTCTTAAAAAGGTTAAAGAATAGATATTTAATGTTACTACCCTATTATTCCTTAGTGAAGAACATTCAAGTATTAGATTTTCACTATCTCAAATAAACAGTTTTAAAATAATTTATACACTCTACCATCTACCAATATTCTAAAAATATATGATATACTTTATATGTCTTTAGTTTTAGTTATAGTTTGTGCCTTATCCTCTCCTAGATATTACCTCAGAATAATTCCTATTGTATATAGTCTTAGTTTAAAGCCTTCTTAGTTAGACAAAAGGGGGGGGGTGAGATTCAGATGTCAGCTGATAACTTTGGAAGATATTTATCCAGGGTCCTGGGCTCCTGAAGGGGGAGTGGCCAGTCCCATTCAAGAGGGGCTGCTGAGATCTTGGGGAGCCCCATTTTGTTCCTGACTGCTTGAGAGACTGGTTCGGTGTCCATCATGTAAATAATCCGATCTCTCAGGTGCCTATATAAACTGTTACATATATTGTGAGTGTTGGTTTATATTTTAATAAATATTAATCTTAAATGAATATTTTAAGAAAGCTTTGTGCCCTCAATAAGTGAGTTATTCTAGTCTAATGTAGGATTTCTGGGTAATTGAGTTACTGTAGATCACATTGCTTTCTTCATGTACATAGCTAGGGATATAAAAAGTACTTCCCCAAAAAAGTCTATCTAGCTTCTAGATGCAATTTTAATAACTCTTGCAAGAAAAAAAAGCACTGGATTAATAAATGCTTTAATCTACCCATCTATAAAGTAATTGGAATAAATTATAATTAGTGATGCCACCACTGAAGCTGAAGTGTAGTGGATTTATGATGCTAAATTGTAAATAATTGTCCCACATATGAGTTTAATAAAAACACTGATTGGCCAAAGGTAGACAGCAAGTGTGGGCGGGGTTACCAGACTAAGAAAACTCTGGGAACAGGAAGAACAGAGCAGAAATGCCACAGAGACTCCAGAATTGCCAGACAAGCCAGAAGATGCAGAGGACAGCTATGCTGCTCTGAGAGAAGGTACCGAGCCCCATGGCTGAACAGGATAAGAGTCATGGGTTAGTTTAAGGGTAAAGAGTTAGCAAGTTATATGCCTGGGCCTCAGGCCAATTAGCCTAAAATTAATGTAAACATCTGTGTGTCTCTGTGAATCTGTGGGTCTGTGGGTCTAAACCTTGAGGCTAAACCTCTTACTACACTTTAATTATTCTGTTTGCCTTTGGCCAGTTCTGTTTGATGGCAAATAATTAACATCTATGGTAGCAAAGAAAGAATTACTCTTTAGTAAGAGTTTTGGTTTTTTGTTTTTTTTTTTTTTTTCATTGATTCTGGCCATCGAAGACAATTCTTGCACAATCTTCATTTCAAAAATAACAAACATGAAGTGTTTCTGCTGTTTAGCAAAAGTTAATATGACCCAGAAATATTAATGCAGTGCCAAATAGGCCTAGTATTACATTCTCTTGGTTAAATACAATTGCCTGTCACTATCTTTACATCATCAAATTTGACAAAATCTATAAAACATCTAAGTAGGATGTAACAGAAGCATTCTTGTCTTATAAAGAGGAAGAAAAGCTTGTGCAATACAAGGAGCTTGTATAGTTGGAGTAAAATTACTTGTAATGTGGAAAGCTCTATAGAAAAAAAAAACTGGATTGGTGAGCTTCCACATCAGATTACTTAAGTGGGATGAGAAATGGTGTGGTAAACAGATTAGAAACCAAGTAGAAAATGTCTTTGGGCCTTATTCAGGTTTAACCTGCCTACCAAACAGAGCATATGAGATAAGCTTTGCCCAAAGAAAATGTTTAGCAAGATTGTAAAATATTATCTTCACCAATAAAACTACACAAAATTGACAGTGGATCATAAGAAAATGTCCATTATCCTACTACCAACTCAGTTACCCACCATCGTTATATAGTTAATTAGACATGTTATTTCTGCAGTGTGTGTCAGAGCAGGAACACATTCCACAGCCAAGCAAAGGAGTGCTGTCCATGAAAACACTGACTTCTCAACCCTTCCTTCCTCTCTCTTTCCTCCTTTGCTTCCTTTCTCCTTCTTTTTTTCTACTTTTTCTCTTCTCTCCTACATGGTCTAAGTCTCTTTCTTGTCATTTTCATGTCTCCAGGACACCTAAGGTCACTAACACAGTTATAGCTAAAATCTGTAAGGACCCAGCAGTAGGATTTGTCTGCCACTAACTTGCATGTTTATTTTTACCATACAGAGTATGTTTTCACTTTTATAGTTTCAAAAGGCTTTGGGAGTCAGGAGTGTAATTGTGGCAGAGTGCTTGGCTAGAATGCTTAAGGCCCTGCATCTAATACCCAATACCACAATTCATACATACAAACAAAACTGACCACAATTAGGAAAACAATTCTAAAGTAGAGTAAATGTACAAGCAAGCCAGTGTATTTAGATAAAAATAAAATTTTCAAGAAGACAACTTCAGTGTCAAGATTCAATTGAGTAACTTTGAGTTATTTTAATATCTGGACAAATTTTTAAATTTAAAGCATTTTAGTTTCTTTTTTCAAAGAATGATCTCATAAACATTTACCATAATAATATGTGACTTACTGTGGGCCAGGACGCAAAAGAAAGGATAACAGACAGCTTTAGTTAAAGATAGCTTCAGAAGGTCAATCATGTTCCAAGCCCTATGACAGAATGCTCATAACATGTACCAAATAAATTCTAAAACACATTTCACTAGCACTCTGTGTCATGAAATCACCTTGAATACAAATCAGTTCCAGATCAAAGACAGTAACGTATAAATTTTTTGTTTTCTTAACAGTAACTCTAATTGTCTTCACTTGGGGGAGGGAGGAGTATGTTGTGACGCTTCATAAGCCACTGTTCTAAAAAGGAGGTACCACATAAGGCTTGGGTTCCCCATATCTCTTGTGTAACAGTTTCCTCTGAGATTGAAATATTCCACATTACAGGGAAGCTTCTTAAGCGAGAAGATATACAGCACAAAATAACTTTGGGAAGGTTCTGAAACTGACCAGATTCACTAGGTCCCTTCTTCCCCAGAGTAAAGAACCCAAACTGCTGAGTCAGCCTCTGGGAGTAGACCAGCTACCTGCAAGAAGCAGAAACCAGCTGAGCAGCCTGGAAGAGATTTAGATCATTTGGAAAGGACACTCTCCAACCTGTTGGGCTTCCTGAAGGTTCTTCAGGGTGTTCCAGATTGCAGCCTTTGTGCTCACTCATGCTTGGCTGGACTTTAGTGATGACGCAGTTGCCTCTGAGTTACTTCTGCTCCTGTAAGTAATCCATCACCACATTCCTGTACACGACCTTGCTAATACTCATTGGCTGGGAGTTGGATTTTGGTGGTATCAATACTTTGGTTGATTGTAGGCTCCTCATCTGGGGTGAGTAGATACATGTATTGTGTCTCCCCAGGAAAAGTCACCAGACAACATAGACATATATATTATTTATTGCATTTAGTGTTATTTGATACAATATAACAGACATACATTATAAACTAGCTCATATTAGCAAATGTTATATCCAAATGCCATATATTATTTTAATGGTTCAACTATGTTGTTATGAGGCTGCATTGATACTCACCAATGTTTCAAGGTCAGAGAGTGGGTGGCAAGTGGAGTGGACCAGACAGGTGCAAACCATTGCAACCTGAGTTCTAAACTCTACTTTTATCAATCCTGTTATCCTTCTTCACCCCTTTCCCAGTCTACTCAAACTAGGATTTTAAATATTCTGACATGCAAATTAGGAATAATGAGAAACACACAGTCTAGGTGAAAGCAGAGACCAAAGAAGGGTCGGAGACTTCAGTGGGAGGAAACCTTACCCGATGTGCCCAGTTCCGAACAGCACAGGTGAGAACACAACATTTGATTTTGTGAATGCTCATTCACATCAATTCATACTACAGCAAATTGGCCAGAATACCAAGTTACAGCTCCTGACAGCTTCTGGATCTAAATGTCTTTTGTGTGTTCTAAATTTTAAAACCAAAACATATATTTGAGGTCCTTAAACATAATTTTAAAATACTTAACTTAGGATTTTCCTACTTTTAAAATCTAAAGAATTAATGAAAGGTAGAAACAAACTTCAAAGAGTTTCTTCAAAGTCTAGACAATTGCGTAGTGAAAGTTACCTTCTCTATTTCTATATGTTACAGAGTGTGGTGGTTGGAAAGAAAATGGCCTCTAGATCCTAAAAGAGACATCCATGGATCCCCTGAGAAGGGGAGTAGGTAAGATCTTCTCCAGAGTAAATTGGGAGCATGGAGGGATGGTAAGGGGAGGTGGGAAAGAGAAGACAAAGGAACAGGATGGTTGAGTTGGGGGGGGGGAGAGCAAGGAAAAGAGGTATCTTGATGGAGGAAGCCATTTGAAGGTTAGAGAGAAACCTGGTCCTAGGGAAATTCCCAGGACTCTACAGGGATGACCCCAGCTAATACTCCAAGCAATAGTGAAGAGAGTACCTGAAATGATCTTTCCCTGTAATCAAATTGATGACCATCCTAATTGTCACCATCCAGTGACTGATAGAAGCAGATGCAGAGACCCACAGCTAAGCACTGGGCCAAGTTCCTAGGCCAGTCAAAGAGAGGGAAGACGGATTAGGATTGTGTGGGCAAAGGGGTCAAGATTATGATGGGGAAACCCACAGTCAGCTGACCTAAGATACTAGGCGCTCACTGACTCTGGACTGACAGCTGGGGAACCTGCATGGAACCAAACTAGGCCCTCTGAATGTGGGTAACAGTTGTGTGACTTGAGCAGTTAGTGGGGTTTCTGGTGGTGGTACCAGAATTTATCCCTAAGGCCTGAACTGGCTTTTTGTAACCCATTTCCTATAAAGGATACCTTCCTCAGCCTGATAAAGAGGAGAGGAGCTTGGTTCTACTTCAATTTGATATGCCAGACTTTTCTGACTCCTTATAGGAGATCTTCCCCTCTCTGAGGAGTGGATAAAGGGGGTAGGGGATGAGTGGGAGGAGAGGAGGGAGGGAACTATGGTGGCATATAAAATAATAAAAAAAAAAGCCTTGTAAATAAAAAAATTGTTTTAAAAAATGGTCTCTAAAAGGAGTGGCAGTATTAAGAGGTATGACTTTGTTGGAGCGATTGTGGCCTTGTTGGAGAAAGCGTGTCACTGTGGAGGCTGGCTTTGAGGTCTCAACCCACACCCAGTGTCTGCACTCACTTCCTGTTGCCTGTAGGAAGTGGGACTCTCAGCATCTTCTCCAGAACCATGCTGCCTACCTGCTGCCTGCCATGTCCATGACAATAATGAACTAAACCTCTGAAACTGAAAACTGTCATCTCAATTAAATGTTTTCCTTTATGACAGTAGCCATGGTTAGAAACTGTAGCGAAGACACAGAACAAGGATGGCATTGACATCTGTTGGAAAATTCTCAAATTATTAATATCCTATCAACAACATGGTCACACTCTGGACTCAACCTTTTCTCCAAGTAGAGTTCAGCTGTTCACTTGACCAAGGTAAGCCACTAGCCTAATTTCATCAGGACTTTCAGAGATCTTTCCATCTGATAAGGGCTTCACTTTCAGAATGAATGAAGACATTGTTTCTACCAGGCAAAGGTCTAAGCATAATACATGCAATCTCTTAAGTGTGGAAAACATGCATATTTTTCCTTGTCATACTGTAAAATCTGAAAAGACTAATGTGATTATGAATCTCTGACCAAGAGAGTTGAGTTGCCAAACAAAAAAAAATGTGCCAATCCAAAGAGATTGTTCTAGGATATTGTTCAACAGTTCAAAAGGAATAAATTACCTCCCAAAGATGGAACAGCTCAGGCAAGCACAAAGAAATTGCCTTCTTCAGATTTAAAGGGCAGATGTACAAGCTTACTGTATTATACACAACATACTGTTTTCATTATTGTGAAGAATATGACGAACTCAAAAGAAAAAAAAGACTCGAGTGGCTGATATTCCTCCCTTGGCTCTGTCCTGTCAAATCCTTTTGTGATTGGCATCATGTTGGGGGGTCTCCCCTTACTTGGCTTCTTCCTGGTATTATACATTTCACAGCAGTGCAACTGAGTAAATAAGTACTCTGCTGCCTTTGTCCTGACAACAGCTCCTTTCCCAAGAGCCACCAACATAAACTTGCAAATAACAAAATATGAGAAAGCTCTTTGGCTTTAGAAGCCATTCAGTGATTTTGAACTGTAAAAATGTGAAATCCACTTTCTTGGCTTACACTGGTCTTAGTGTTCTGGGCCTTGTTTTATTCTCCAGCATCATCTTCTGCCATCTCCCAGCCCTCACCACTAATATCTCAATGCTGTCTCCCTGTCTCCAGCACTGTAAGCTCAGATTTCTGTTTGCACGACCCTTTCTCTGCTGTTCATAACTTCTACTCATCTTTCAAGTTTGAGAACAAATAACTATTCTGTAGAAGACCCCCCTCTCCCACCTCACTATATCGAACCCTCCTACATGTCTCCTGGCATGCTCATGAAAGATAAATATGCTAAATAATGATAAATAAATAAATTGATGCTGCTGTTGAGTCATTGCTTGCAACAGACAGTCAATATGATAACATAGGTGAGAAAATTATTCTGACTCGACTAAGGTTTACTAATAGGAGGTAGATTTTGGTTTCTGTTTTCTCTTGCTTCCTATGGACAGATTACCACCATACAATCAGGTAACGGTAACTTTGACCATTCGATTTTCTTCTGCTTCTCCAACCCCCTGGTTCTTATGATTCATAGGATTATGAAATGCTTTGTTGCTTGCAAACCACAAGATTGGTTTAATCATTAATGAGACCACAAAGTTTCCCAATACATATTTGAATTCTTAAAAAGACTTCTATTTCCAGATTGGTATGTGAGGGATTTCTGTGCCTGCTACCACCAAATTTGAAAGCCTAAATACTAACACCCCCCCCCCCAAATCATAGAATGTGAGAATAATATATAAAGTTGGGTCTGTATTTGTTTTCTTAATAAAATAATTTATTAAGTCTTTGAGAATTAAACACAAACTATTTTGATTATGTGCATATCCCATTTCTTCCTGTAACTCCAGCCTAGTCCCTAATCATGTGTCTGTTTATTCATTCTTTTTGGCCCATCAAGCCCATTTTGTTATTCTCATGTATATCTGGGTACTGGGCCATAACTTGGGGGAGTTCAACTTACTTGGGCTATCCCTTCAAGAAACTTGAACCTCCCTCTGGTTGGATCCATTATCTGTCCATAGCTCCGCAATTAGAGATGGGGCTTGTGAACTTCTTTCTTCTCATACTGAAATCCACAGGGGAACAAATGTGGCAGCTGATCTGAGCAAGAAGTACCAGGCCTGTAGTTCCTTGATAGGTCTAGAAGACAGTTTCTCTCCAGTGCTACCTCCCAACCCCTGGATTCTGAAGTATTTCTGTAGGGTAAAGCCTTTTTAAAGGTGATTAATTTAAAATCAAAACCCCTAATCCAATCTGCTTGGTGTTCTTATATGAAGAAATATGGCCACAAAAGGAGATATCAGTGAGGCACTGTAAGAGGCAGCTACTTTCAAGGCACCTAAATAGGCCTCAAGCTTCTCATCATTTTTTACCTTGAACTCCAGAATCAGTCTCCAGAACTGTGAAATGTAAATGTCTACTGCTGCTTCCCCAGATCTATAATACTTTCCTATAGAGAGTCTAGCAATACAGGATGAAAATTTGGAAATATATTATTTGCAATCAGAATGAAAATCTCCTTTGTGATCTGACCATTCATTCATTTAGTGTTTGCAACTAATTATTAACTCTAAAATCGAGAAAGAATGAGTAACCTGATAGAAATAATTTATTACACTAAGTAGTAGGCTGCATAGTAGTGAACCATGACAATTAGTTCTTCTTTTAATGAATCAGGAAGCAGAATCAGAGATGCTGAACTACTGACCTGAACACTCACATGACTAGCAAAGAGAGAGGATACATTTTAAAAAAATCTGGATGTAAGGCAACTGAGCATTGCAAAAAAGCAATGACTTAGAGGCCAAGTGACTTGTATAAAGGCCCATATTTGTGCCAAACTTCAGGGTGACCTTCAGTCAAGTTACTTGTGTCCACTGAGCCTCAATTTCTTCATCTATAAAATGAAAATAAAAGGAATCTTTACTTAATAAGACTGATACACGGATCAAATGAGGTATCTTACAAAAATATAGGAATTTACTAGATATTGAAAAGTAGACAGCTTATATTTTAATCCATTTTCTCCTGCAGTAGCAAAATAGAAGCTGAGTACATTATAGAGAAGTTTATTTAGCATATCTTCCTGAAAGTCCAAGGTTGAGAAGTTGCACCTATACAGAGGACCTCTTGGTGGTTGAGACCCTGCAGAATTTGGAGATCATAATTGAACACCCAGCAATACAGAACAAGCAAAGCTTCTTTTTATCTATGATAGATCCACTAATGTAGAGGTGAGAACCCAGGCCTCATGACCTACTTGGATGTGAATGACCTCCAGGTGCTCCCGACAGACACCATTAGCCTAAGACTGTGAGAATTCAATTTTCAACATGGGGATTCTAAAAAGACAAATGGATACAGGTGAGGAGCCAAGACCCCAGAGTTATCCCACACTGCCTTCATGGTTTTGCTGTTGCCCCTGCTGCTGCTGCTACTGCTTGGCTATGTCAGTACTAAATTGCCTGTTTCTGTACTTATTTACATTGAACAAGTTAAATGAAGCAAACATATTTGGACATGACTAAATGCACTCATGATAATTTTACCAAAACAAAATAGATCATTTTTCTTTTTGACATAAAAGATGTTCTATTCAAGAATCAGCCAGACCCAAGTAAACGCCTTCTTCAAGTTTCTAGATAAGTGGTGTTGGTGTTGAACCAAGTTCTCCAGACTCCCCAAACCTGTTTCTCTCATCTATAAAATAGCCACAATAATAACTACCTCATAATTTGGCTGTAAATAATAGATGCAATTATACATGTATAGTACTTAAGTATAATAGCATTTATATAACATATGTTGTACACCAGTCACTTGTTTGTGCCCTTGAGTTGTATTTAACTTCTTATGGTCTTCACAACAGCTTTATGAAGTAAGGACTACTGTTACCCTCATTTTGTTGCTGAGGAAGCTAAGACTCAAGATGCTAATTAATTTGCTCAGGGTCACAGGACTCATAGGTGTTGGACTCGGGAAATCTGAGCTATTTGGCTATTTTTGAGATTTCTATCCTATGTTCCCTGTGATAAATATTCAATACTTGCATTTTCCCTAGGGAATAATTCACAAAATTTCACAACATTTTGTTTTCATTTTAAGAGATCTTGATCAAAAATTAAAACAATCATAGGAATGTTCTCACAAAATGATATTAATAATAAACCTCAGATTTCTCATCTTTCTAGTCATGAATCACATTTTCAGCAGCAACTTGCTGTGGTGGTAGAAATATGTAGCTCATGTAAACACAACTTAATAATACAATTCACACAACTCACAGGGAAGTAGAAACGCACTTATCAAAATCCACAGATGAGTCAGGATGTGTTTGCAGAACCAAGAATGTATTAGTATGTATTTTTTTCTTTAAATAAGAATATACAATAGCCTGTAAGTATTTTAAAATCAAAAATGTGCTTTTCGTATAAAATATATTAAAATTTTCAAATATTTTCTTTAAAGCATTAATTTTATCTTAATATGTAAAGAAGATCACACCACAGTACTTGAAATCTCAGCATTCAGGCAACATTTTTCATCTTCTTTTGGTATAACTCATCTTCACCTCTGCTTTTCTTCATCCAGCATACACGAATCACACACACACACACACAGCAGAGCTGGATTTTCCCGGGATAGAGATTTGATGGCCAACAAGGAAAGCTGAAGAAAACAGTTGAAAACAGTCAGAGAAGGATATTGTAGTGAGCAAGCCTCGCAGGGCAAGGTCATGAGGGTGGAGACTGGAATCTGTTTTAGCTGATACTGTGTTCAGGAAAGCAGTAAGGGGCTACTGGATAATTATACAGCATTGATTACATCATATACAGTACTCTGAAGTTAAAAATTTTTAATCACAACAATGGGGAAACAGGAGCCATCAGCGTCTTTAGAACTCTATCTGGTTTGTCATAAAAGCAGAATGGAAGAAATGTAAGGGCAAAAAAGTTCAGGAGATTACTACGTGCTGTTGTTGAAAAAGACAAAGTTCAAGGAAGCAACTGGTAGTGGAAAGGTGATAAGGAAGGTGATAAGGCCCAGCGGTCCTGATTTTGAAATCCTAGGTCTCCTTATGTACAGGGAAAAAAAGCCCCTGTCTTCCCTTTTGTTACATGTATAATTTATGAACAATCTAGAAACAATTTGTTATGATGAATATTTATTGCTCTATTACTCTGTTCCAGGCCCTGTGGTAATGCTTCACATGTATTGCTTAATTCTTACTTAACAAATAAGGAATCTGAGGCAGGACAGAAGTAGCCACAAGGTCACCTTCAATCTCACTTATAGACCCTCAAAACTCTGTTTTTCTCCTTGACATCGTTTTCAGTTTAAAACAACCATGTCCTTGTCTTAAAAGAAAAACTTACCTCCTAATGTCCCCAGGTACCACCCAGCCATGTGCTGTGATGATGGTCTTGGTTCTCTCTCTCTCTCTCACACACACACACACACACACATACACACACACACACACACACACACACACACACACACACACACACACACACTTCACCATGTTCATCAAAGCACTGGGCGTTAGTAACCACTCGTTCCTTCTTGGAAACTTTTTCTCCCTGCTGAGCATAGCAAAACTGTTTTTTTGGTTTTTTGTTTTGTTTTGTTTTGTTTTTTGGGGTTTTGTTTGTTTGTTTGTTTGTTTTTTATTACGTCTTCCATCATATTTCAACTGTTCTTTTTCCAGCCCTGGCTAGACTTTCCTAGGGAAAGACCCGTTTCTTCTCTTTTCTTCTGTGCCGTGCGTACCATTGGATTTCTTATTTGTCTTTATTATTATTTTCTGTCTCTGCTTTTCTCTTTCAACATGAGCCTCATATATGGCCACGGGCAAGTTTTCTGTTCTTCAGTGCCGGATCTCACACTCAGGTCTCAAACACCCATGCCTATGTGAGCAGGACTAACGCAACGTAGTGGGTTACTTGAAAAATAAGAGGTGGTTGTCCAAGCACAAGGACCCTTGGAGGGAGCAAATAAGGGTTGGGGTGGTCGTATTTCCTTCTATGCGCTCATAAAATTCTCAAGAATAATGAAAAATTTAAAACACGGTTCCTTGGCTTCCTCTTCCCTTGGAATATAAATATCATCTTCTTTTCTCAACATTCTTTTTTCAAGATAGAATTTCAAGGCAACTTTGAAACCCATTGGCTCAACATCACCTTGAATTTATGCAACCTTCCCCAACACTTCCCTGAGGAACCAGGCACATTCCCGAAGATTTCGTTCTATAAGCGGGCACAGTACACAAAGAGTTCATTCTACTGTTAATCTCGGACTGCTTGGAGTGCTCGGATTTCTTTGTTTATAAAAATAAATGCCAGTGATTTAAACTGACAGAATGTACTTTGAAGTCTACGGGCTGTGAACGTGAGAAAAGAAGAAGCCTGAGTCCTGGCACAGAGCACTCTGCTGTAGGACTGTGGCGGGGGCGAGGTGGGGATGCGGGGGCAGGGGGTGCACGGCAGGGGGGGGGGTCTAGAAACTGAACCTCGCAGACCAGGACCAGCCAGTGATTAAGCTTCCATCAAATACCAGGCTACCAGTGATGCTGAGAGTCTAAGCGAAGGCGTGTCTACTGGCCATTCAAGAAGACACACAATTAACACTGATCTGAAACAGGAACGCTGAGAAGATTCTTAAAGTTCTAGCGCTGAAATATGATTCAGGTTCTTTTGGGTAGGATCAGAGCAAAATTAAACCCCCGTGTCCGATATGTATTTACAAAACACCAGTAAATAAAGTTATCACTGCTCACTTCTATCCTAGAAGAGTATTTGTTTATGAGGTTATGCAAAAATTTAAATACACACACACACCATCGTCTCTAAAATATTTTGTTCGTTCCTTTGCTTGTTTGTAGTTTAGTATCTGTTGAGAGGGGAGGAGAGATCCAAGCTCCCTAGCCTCTCTTCTGCTCTCCTATAGGATTAACCTTTTTGGGGGGGGAGGGGGGCTTTTTTTAAAAAGTTTTTCTTTCTTCCTTTCTGCGTTTTCTCCGTCAGCTCAGCGCCCTCACGCAACCGGAGGCCCGAGAGCAAATCCTGCCGGGGAATAGGTAACAGCTGGAAGCCCAGAAGGCAAAAATCACCTTGAGTCGATTCGGGTGCTTCGGGGCAGGTGACACGGTGACGGATTCCTAGGCGCTGGTTTGACGGTTTCATCCCCGCCCACTGGCAAGACAGCTCCCAGGGCCGCTGCCCAGGCGCGCGCAGGGGATCATAAAAGCTGCTGCGGCGCCCAGACACGGAGCTCGCCCACCACCCGTGGAGCCGCGATCCATCATGCACGTGAACGGCAAAGTGGCCCTGGTGACCGGTGCAGCGCAGGGCATAGGCAGAGCCTTCGCCGAAGCTCTCCTGCACCATGGTGCCAAGGTAAAGACTTCTCACACACCGGAGTCCCGAGGGTGCAAAGCCCCTGTCTCGCTAGCAGACCTCCAACGCCTGCTGGCAGAGAACCCGAACTTGGATGAGCACATTCTGAGGTCTAAGAAGGGAGCGTCTTGTTTATTCATTGCTTGTGTGTCTGCTGCTTGGTGGCAGGAGCTGCACCCAAGACCTGCTCCCTCCCTCTCTTCTCGTTTGTAGGTAGCGTTGGTGGATTGGAATCTCGAGGCAGGTGTAAAATGTAAAAGTGCCCTGGATGAACAGTTCGAACCCCAGAAGACTCTTTTCGTCCAGTGTGATGTGGCTGACCAGGAACAGCTGAGAGGTAAGACATAGGAAATCAATCCATAGACTCTAGAACACGCCCTAAGCAAGCAGCAACCTGAAGAATGCCAGGTAAGAGCAGAGGAGGCTGAACAGCAGTATGGCTCTCTCCGGAGAAGCTGTGACCTTCTAGCTCCAATGGATAGTTTGGACTGTTATGGTTCTTTCTGACAATCCAATGGCCATAAAAAACTGAAGGGAAGATAGTACTGCCTAAGAAATCCTTTTATTTTAGTTACTTGGCAGCACATAATGTAATCAGATGTCTTTGTGTATTCAAAGACAGTGCAGCTACAGAAATTGCTCATTGAGAAGACAGGCTGAGGAACTGTGTTAATAAGTCTCAAAAAGCTGAAAGATGCACTTAATGAAAAGCAAATGCACCAGGCCTTTCTCTTAAATGCTTCAGAGTATAAGTTCAAGGGTCAGGGTCCCAAGCAAACCAAATGCTTTTAGCCAGATGTTTTCTCTGGGTCCCCCCCCCCCCCCCCCCCCCCCCGCCCAAGATGGCTCTTAAAATAATAACTATGCAGTGTTAGAATTAAAGAAGAAAAGACTCTATCGCCTTTCCTCAATGTTTTCCTGTTTTTTCTGTGATCTCTTAAAATAGACTTGTGAATTATCAGGAAGAATATTGGCGTCAGCAATATGCACTGACTGTATAGAGGGCTCAAAGACTTTTCACAAAGGAAACTTCTCAGGGGAAAAAATACTGGCATTTCACAAGTTTTTATTCAAAGGAATGAAGTAAATTTTTGTAGGTACATTTTTAATCCAGAAGTCAGAAAACTTCCAGCAGCTAGCTTCACTCTAGAGTTTCTACTAAAGGGATACTAGGCCCTAGGTATCTTAAATCTTAGTATATCCAATGAATGAATTGATCTATTGGAAGGCAATGAATTAAAGATAAGGGAAATTAGATTAAAGAAGATGTCATTAAATAATGAAAGTGATAATATGTCAGGCAGTAGAGATAGCATGCATGAGTGAAGCAGATTTTTAAGAGCAGTCATAATAGAACATGCTTTGCCAGAGGATAGTTTTATTGAAAGCATATCAATGACATTAAAGTTCAAACAAGACCCAGCATTCATGCTGCTAGAATAGGAACCAGTATAGATAATTTATATGGCTTTACATAAGACATTAAATGCAAGTTATTTCGCCAGCGTACAAAATGAGTACCATGGATATGAACATATTCCTTAAGCATAAGTGATTGTGAAGGAAACTCGGACACTTATAAATGACCTGAAAGGCCTGTCAATCATAAGAAGTCCACCTGCTGTTTAGAAACTACAAATAAGCATTGAGAGGGTTACAATGATTCTCAGAACTTCAGAACTTAAGGCTGCCCTCAACTTTTAAAACCGTTTAGATACATTTAAAAAATAAAAATTTTAAAGGGTTCTTGGAGACCGTTGAAACGTGTTATTGTACAAATTAAACTGAAACAGAGTAGAAAGTTCAGATGAATTATAAAGAGTATCACAGCATGTAAATGTTAGAAGGAGCTAAATAAACTTCCAAGTCTCGTGAGCCAAGACCTCAGTGATATGTTAAGAAGCAGATGGCACAGGGCACTTTGGTAAAATCAAAGAAATAACTAGGAGGGAAAAAATCAAAGAAATATTAAACATATGTATTTAATAACTTAATTTTTCAGTAAGTGGTGCTGTCCCTGTATAGAAATGATCATGTAACCTTGTATGGAAGGAGTGAGGGTCAAGTTAATATCCCTCGACCTTTTCTAGAACCAATTTAAAACTTAAGAAATGGTTTTAAAATTCCACTATAAGTAAAAAGGGTTGTTTTATTGTTATTGTCTTTGTGGTTTTCCAATTTGGCCCAACGTGTATAAAATGCTGCTTATGCAAAAACTTTGGCAATGTGCTTAACAATCAACTTGCATGTTCATTGCCTCCCCCAAATATTTGATGGTTGTTAATAACTATAAGTTTATTTCAGTCAAGATAAAATTTGCATTGGTCTGCCTATTTGAGGAAACCCATGTGCTCATTTGCAGGCCTGGAAATGCATTTCTGCTGAGAGAAAAAATAAACATAGTTGTTGTCTAGCATCTGAAGTAATAGAGGTGGAATGAAACTGATCGCGGAACTTGCTAACTCTATAGAGCTTTATAAAAAGATGCTTTAAGAAAGATGAGCTTCTCAATACTAAAGTGGTAAAGCCAATTTTGAACTGGAAATAGAGGGTTTACAAGACATTGATACCTGGTGAGGCGATGCAGTGAGTGAGGTTCAAGCCTTGGAATCTCCATCAACTTTCCCAATTGAACAGAGCTTTATACAAAGCCATAATATAAAGTAGTAATGATCATGAGAGGGAAGAATGAAAGAGGAACCATGAAAGTAACATTTACATGATGAAATCAACTGAATAAAAAGTAAATTTTTACTCAATAGACCACCAAATATTCCTAAAATAAATGGTTATAAATGCATGAGCACTGAGTTAGTTTAATGTTTCATACATACAATACAGCTTATTAAGAGGGCATATTCGAAGAACTAGGGACATGGTTTATACGGGGAGCAGTTTTCCATAGTGTGTGGGTCCTCGATTTGACCATTACTGTAAACAAACACAAAGAATGTATGTTGTGTGTTATAGTCTATACCAAAGAGTTTCAATAATTTCTTAAGAAGAGAAAGATACTTGCTGCCCAGACTGACCTCAAGAGAGTTCTTAGTTTAGGATGCTTACTTCTCTAATATTTGCTCCATCAATGTATTGATTATAGAATGCTAATATGAATTTAAATCATCTAAGGATATGCTGAAGTAAAATTCTAATCTAGTAGGCATGCAAGAACTATACTGTGTTCCTAATGTTTGGATAACCCTAGGTGACAAAATTGGTTGTTTGAAAACCAGATTATGAGTGCAATTCTTCCTATGTGGTCAAGTACATTTAAAAATCCATCTAAATGTGGCAGTGGAGATTGTAAATTCAGCTGTGCAAGCTGACAAATGAGGGTTCCAAGTTTAAAGACAATCTAGACAATTTAGTGAAACCCTGACTCAAATATAAAAGGATGTACTGACTTAATGGTAGAGTGTTTGATGTGAGGCCCTAAATTCAACCTCCAGTACAACAATAAAATAGAATAAAATAATAAAATCAAAATAATAAAATCCATTTTCTTTTGTAGGAAATGTTTTACAACACATATATGGAAAATGAAAATCTCTCCTTTTTTTTTTTTTTAAATCAGATACTTTTAGGAAAGTTGTAGACCATTTTGGAAGATTGGATATTTTGGTCAATAATGCAGGAGTGAACAATGAGAAGAACTGGGAACAGACTCTCCAAATTAACTTGGTAAGCTATATTACGCTCATTTATTCATTAAGACTGTTTATTACCCCTTCTTTACAAAGAAAATATTATTATATTTATAAAATGTAATGCCTCCAGTATAGAAAAGAAGTTACAGAAAGCTAAAAAGTAATCTTTATATACATATGAAGCTATTTGTATTTGTAATTATGAAAGCATGCCTCAAAGTATTAAAAAGAAACAAAATTAGTTCATTAATAACCTACCATACATGAATAAGTAAAACTGAAATTTCACTATCTATAAAGTCTTATTAGAATATAACCTTGCAGTCCTTGTTATATATTTTTGGGTTTACCTCTTTGCAATAATGGAAGACTGGATGATGTGACAGAAACCTTATGGTTTGCAACACTGAAAATATTTACTGTCTGGTCCTTAACAAGTCGAGATTGCTAAACCCTTACTCAACTTACTTATTTGAAAAACAAATCTTAAATTCAGGAAATAGATGAGAAAACAAGGTTAGAGAAGACAATTTAACTTTATAGCTAATAAGACGTTTGCCATGAAATTCAGTAATCTTGTGTGTGGGTGTGAGTGTGTATGGTCTGTGGGGGGAGGGGGTGGATGGAGGGTGTGAGTGTGTGTGCATGCATGCTCTTGTGTGTGTTGTTCACATTTGAAGAGGAGAAGATGACTTAGGTCTGAAGTACATTATGAGTAAAATTTTAGAATGAGATTTTTAATTAATCCAATGTTGTACAAATGGGTAGGTGAAAACATTTTACAAACACCCTCAACATAAGGCTATTGTGGTTTAATGAAACCCAAATCTTTCCCCAGCATTGCAAGAAAGAAAGCAAGAGCAAAAACAAAACATAAGAAGCGTGTAGTTAAAACAAAATGTCAGATGGATTTTATACAGGGCCACCATGCCCTGGCTCACGGTATTATAATTTGCAAAGCAGCCAAGTGTCAAGAACAGCACAGTGCCTTCATGTGTGAGAATACAGAGTACTATTTCATGAGTTTCTTCCTAGGGGATGAGTTTAAGAACAGGAACTAGATGGGCCTGGAGAGGTGGTTCAGCAGTTAAGAGCACATTTTTATCTATCTATCTATCTATCTATCTATCTATCTATCTATCTATCTATCTATCTATCTATCTATCTATTTATTTTCCTGAAGATTGAGTTCAGGGTTCCTGATCTATTGACCTATTGCCTACCATTGACCTATTGCCTACCATTGATCTATTGCCTACCATTGATCTATTGCCAAAATGATCGTTGGTGATTTTGCAAACACTCATTCTATCTAGAATATTCCTGGTGAGCTCAGAGGGCTTACACATAGCCCTGCCATTGCCTTTAGATAGAGAAAGAAGCTCAAAGATGACACCTGAGACAGTAGGATGGGTGTATTTTCTATGTGGAATATGATGAGATCAGCAGGGTGATGAGTAAGAAAGGGGTAATGACAAGCTAGATGGTTAGGCAAACCACCCAAGATTGTATTGAAACATGGAGATGTACACAAAATGACTACATCTTAATTTGTACATGATACTTTTTATTTCTACTCTCTAAGAAAACAGAAAGTAATTTCTGCCTTCAAAAGACTTACTTTGTGCTATCATGAATTATACATCTAAAAACAAGTCTAATGAAATTTTACACTGCAGAGTGCTATGCGAATGGTGGAAATATGCTGGATGAGATTTCTCAGGAGGATGCATTGGGAATGGAGGCACACAGCAGTAGTGTAATAACTGTTTGGTATATATGAACCCTGAACTCAGTCCTCAGGGAAAAATAACAAAAAATGTGCTCTTAACTGGGGGACCATCTCTCTAGCCTCATCTACTTCCTGTTTTTAAGCTTATGATCCCCTAGAAAGGAACTCATGAAGCAGTACTCTATATTCTCACACATGAAGTCACTGTGCTGTACTTGGCATTTGGCTACTTTGCAAATTTGCAATAACTTTGGTAGGGAGGTAAGTAGAATTGCTTTGAATAAAGCAATTATTAAAACAATTCTATAAGGTGATTCTTTTAACATTTTGAAGCTGTAATAAAGAAACAGTTCATCTCCATGCAAAGGAGAAATGCAATCTAATTCTGATGTATAATTAACATATATCGAATCCTTTAGTATATTCAAATGGAAAGCTGTTGATGATTTTCTTTGCAGAAATACTAGTTGACTACCAGTTTTCTCTGCGGGAAGGGGATACTTATGTAGAATTAGTCAAAACTAAAGTTTAGTCCTGAATCTGAAGTTTATGAAATATGGCTTTATATCTTTGACCTTGAATTTCACAATTGCAAAAGAAGTTAAACTTCCTACTGCTAAGGGCCATTAAGCTCAAACAGAACACAGATTGTACAGTCCAGTGTTACTACAGAGACATTCAATAAAGTGTATTTCCCCTCTAGGCATCAGAATATATATTTGTGCACAAGTTCCTTTTCATATGAAGTGGATTCTTCTGGCTTTTAATGTTCCTCTAATAAGGAGATGAACAGAAAATAGGCAATACTGTTGCTGCTTAAATAAAAGTTCATTAGGGATTCATCACTAAGAACTTAAGGAAAAAGCAACATAGCACACTGTTTGAGTTAAGCCCACATGGAGGTCGTCTGTACGGCAGAGAACAGACACATAGTGGGGATAGTAACATCAGGAGAAGAATGAAAAGCCCCCAAGTGTTACAGAAAGGATACAAAACGCTGTCCAGCACCCGAAGGACAAAAATGGAAGCGAGAACGAAAGGAAACCTGCACCTAAGTCAGGATTCAGAAACCTGGGCAGACCCAACAGAACCATGGTGGTCAGTAGACCCTTGCTGCCCTTGGGGTGGGGATTCTGGGAGGGAAAACACATGGTGTCATAAAAAGGCAAATTACCCTCCCTCCCTTTACCTTAAAGAAGGTGTTCTTAGTGTGTTTTCTTGAAATAAGTAACTATTTGCTGGCATTGATACACTCTAACATTGAAAGTTCTAGCTACTTTAAGATATACACATAAGCAAAAAGTTCTCTGAAAGAACTCCAGTCCTTAGGAAATAATAGTAATAATTGACAAGTAAGATCTGAGAAACTCAAAAGTTTCTGCACAACAAAATAAACAACCAAGTGAAGAGATTACCTACAGAAAGGAAAAAATATAAGTTTCTAATTATTCATCTAACAGAAGATTAATAACCAGAGTATATGAGGAACTCAAAGAAGAAAAAACATAATCTCAATGTAAAAAACAAAACATAATCAATAAATGGGCTAGGAAGAACCAACAAGTCTCAAAAGATGAAGTACAAATGTGACCCCTAAGCAAAAAGCAAACTCCCAACAGCCTTAGCGACCAGGAAAATGCAAACAAGAGTCTGTCTCATAGGCAGAATGACTGACAAAGGAAAGCAAATAAAATAATGTTAACAAGGATGTAGGGTAAAGGGAGCCTTTATACAGTGACGATAGGAATGTACATGCTTGTAGATGAATATTCAGTTTTCTCTAAGGGAGTCTGGCTGAAGAAACAAATCACCGCTAAGGGGAGGCTTCATGCCTAAAAGTACATATGCCCAACTAAGGTAGGTGAATTTTTGTGGAAATATAACCGACAATAATGCTAGGAAAGCCAAAAGCAAATCAATTAAAAATTTAAAGCATGCCAAAGTTCCCGTTGGTTATTCTTACTGATCTTCCCGTCTACCTGAGTGAGCAATATGTTTGGTTGCTGCCATGTGATAAAGACTAGTAGCTGTATCACTTTTTAAAATTTATTTATTTTTGCTTCTGGATTAGGTTTCTGTTATCAGTGGGACCTACCTTGGTTTGGATTACATGAGTAAGCAAAATGGAGGTGAAGGTGGCGTCGTCATCAATATGTCTTCAATAGCAGGTAAGAACAATTCTTATTCTAACAGGAAGTTTTTCTTACTGGCAATTTGGACCACAAAACTAAGGCTTTGAAGTTTATGAATCATCAAGAGAAGAATGAATTGAATCTGATTGTTTTCTTAATGGATCTTTAGATTTTTTTCTACACATAATTTAAAATTTTTGAACAATATATCTGTTACTTCTTTTTAAAGTTATCTTTGCTGTGATATTGCCTTAGTGTGTGTGTGTTTCCACTTACTGGTTTTCAATGATTATTTTAAAACTTTCAAACAGTAATACATATGAGAAAATTTTTGACAAAATAAAAATTACTGATGTGATATCAGCTATTTGTATTCCCTTGTGAATTTAGTGAGAATGTGTAATTTAAAATCATGACATCACCTGCACTATTAGTGTATGCAAAGCTCCTAAAACAATAACCAAACACACCCTAATTTTAAGATATAATAAGTTTTGACAACATCTGTACATTATTAAGGGCAAGATTTCCATCCTGGGTGCCTATTTTATATACAGCAATTTGAAAAACATGGCTGAGAGAAGGTCTTCACCTTTGTCACTGAGTTTCTAGAGTTTCTTTGCAGTACATAGACTCCTTTCTGTCCACTAGAAAGAAGGAAGGCACATGGAAGCCACATTACTGCCTTCCATTCTCACCCCACCCAAGCCTTGGCAGACCTTCCTGTGTTCACATTCCGGTGTAGAATTTAACCTCATGGTTCATCTCAATACTTGAAAAAACTGAAAAATATATTCTAAGTGTACATGTAAGAAAAATGGTTTTGCTGGACAGCTGGTCTTCTACCAGAGGACTGAAGAAGTGAGGCTACACAAGCAATCCAAAAGTGGTTTTTATTCAAAGTAAAGTGATTTAATGTCAATTAAAGTCTGTATTCTTCAAAAATAGCCACAGAGGTGTGGAGCGACTCAGTTAGTAACTATACTTTTAAAGCTTCAGCCAGGGATAGATGTGCTGTTCCACTCCTATAATACAGCATTTGGAGAAGCTTATCTAAAGGGATAAGGGAGGGCTCAGAGTTCAAGGCCAGCTAAGCCAGGAGCAATGCCCCATCTCAAACAAATAGTCAACAACAGCAAACATTCCCGTAATAACTCACTAGTGCTTTTAGAAGGGCTCAAACACAGTCATAACATTTAGGAAGCCTGAGGATTTTTGATAGCAAGTCTAAACTTTTCATGTCCAAAACACAGGAAGAAAAGTTACCTGCTTGGTCTTACAGTAATGATTTCAGGATAAGAAGTTTTGCGCATGCGCACGCGCACACACACACACACACACACACACACACACACACACACACAGAGGCACACTGCTGTCCTTTCTTTCTCCAGTAGTATGGGGCAGTGGCCAGCAGTAGTATTTGGAGGTATCTATGACTCAATTAATCCCTGTTCCTAATTCCATTTGTATATTTATAAAAATCCTCTAGGACATCTGAAATGAGATTGATATCTCATTTTCCTGAGTTGCTTAAAGTTAAAATCACACCCCTAGTGTGATTACAAACCTAATTTATAAAACATTAAGGGTAATTGGGTTACATTTCCCCCTATGGCCTCTATTTAAAAATAGGAATGCTTCTATTCTAAGGACACTCCAAAAGATCCTCTCTCAGTTGGTATTTGTAAATGTGAGAGGTGGGATTGGCTAGTTGGCTTAGCAGCTGCTCTTGCAAGGATCAGAGTTCTGAGCAGTCACATCTGGCAGCTCTCAGTCATCTGTAACTCTACCTTTAGAGGATCTGATGCATTATTTTAGCATCTACAGGCACCTGAAAGCACATGTGCCCCCTCACACAAAATAAATAAGTAAATAAAAATTAATCTTTATAAAAAGAAATGAGTCCATAAGCCCAGATATATAATTCAATAGTAGAATGTTTCCTTCAAATGCTTGAAGCACTAGGTTCAATCCCTAGTATGAGAAAGAGAACAGAAGAGAAAGAAAAACAGAGTATTTTATGGATGTTCTCTATACAGCTAATTGAGTCAGCAAAGCTTGTAAAACCATGGGCACTCTGCGGAAATACACATAGATCGCCTTTGTGTCGGTGGAGGCCTTGAGTACTTCCTAGGAAGCTTGGAAAGGTTGACTCAATTTAGGACTCTATGGTAAAGATTATGTGTTATGATAATGAGCTTAATTGCCTCAAGAAGTAGTCATAGAGAGATACAAGATAAGACTCCTGTCCGTTTTTCAGTTAAAATATTTAAACTCTTAACCAGGATCACTTGTTGAATATCAGTTGTCTACTCCAGTATTAGCTTTCTTTCAGTATAACCAAATATCTGAGATAACTCACTTAGAAAGAAAATGACTTAAAGAAAATGGGCCAGAACTGTGTTCTGAAAGTTGTAGACCAAGTCCAGCATATAGGATTTGGAGTATCTTCTAAGGGTAGTGCATTGTGGAAAAAGGAGTGTTTGATTGACCAGAAGAGTAATATCACAACCATAACTATTAGGGTCCTTTAGTCTCCTTCATGGGCATGTCCCTAGTCACCTAAGACCCTCTTCAAACTTCTCTTCCTAAAGGATTTGCTACCTCTCAGTAGCACTGCCCTTAAGTTCAGGTTCTTAATACAGTAACCTCTAGAGGACACTGAACTTCCAGACTAAGAAGATTTACTACCATCATAACCACTGGATTTATCTTCTCCTCTGGTTCTTAGCCTATAGTCTCCATTATGGAAATGAGGGCAAGGCAAGTGAGGGCTGTGGCCCAGCCTGTGCAAGCAATGAGTGCACAACAGTGCTGGAATTCACTCGTGAAATCTGATGCAAACCATATTAAATTCTAATCTTTCATTATCTATCTCAGATATATGCCTCTTTATCGAAGATTATAAGCCTATGAAGAACATAAAATTGAAATCCTGCCTTGAAAATTGTTTTATTTTGCTGGTCTCTCCAGGACTTATGGGAGGAGAGGTTCTAATGTCAAGGCTGTTGCTAACTCTTATGCTAACCTTCAGCTTCCCCTCCCCTGACACACACAATGGGAGCCTATCCCCAAGCTCCAACATGGCAACAAGAAGAGCAATTTAAGGCCCTTAATCTAATGCTCATTCTGCTGAGAACTGGCTTCCTCATACCACTCACTCTTGGAGTTTTGGGTTTTTCTTTATTGGTTGGTTGGTTTGAGTTTTGCCTGTTTTAGATACAACGTCTGTAACTATGAATGAATTTTTGTTCCTGCAGGTGAAACTTTAATGTAATATAAGTTTCTGGCCCGGCCTAGCCCCCACGGTCCAGACCTGCCTGCTGCTGCTTAGTCCCCCAAAATAACTCAGACGCTTATATTAATTATATGCTGTTTAGCCTATGGCTTAGGCACATTGCTAGTTAACGCTTTCATCTTAATTCAACTCATTTCCATTAATCTGTGTTTCTACGCGGCCCATGGCTTATCTATTTCTTAACATCTTGCTTCTTGGGCAGATGGATCCACCTCTCTGTCTGACTCCTCCCTCCCTCCTTTTTATCTATGCTCGGATTTCCTGCCTGCTTCTAAGATGCCCTGCCATAGGCCCAAACAGTCCCTTTATTAATGGTTGTCATTCACAGCATATAGAAAGACATCCCAACATCACTGTGGTTTATTAGAAATTCATTGATAGGATCATTTTGATTTTAAATTAACTTTTGTCCCCACTGCCATAATGATTATATGTCATCCCAAATTCCTTCTTCCTTTGATTTTTTGTTGTCACACATAAGACACTCATTTAAAAAAGAGTAAGCAATGAGCTAAATTCCTGTGTCCACTCGGCTCGACAGTTGTCCTTTGCACAGCCAATGCAGCCTCCACACCTCCCTTGTTTACTGCTTTCTCGTTCTCATTAGTCAGTCCCCTTCTACCACTCTTCATGGCCAGAGCTTTTGCTAACATGCCTTCAGCTCAAAAGTTTTAAAACGGTATCTAAAAAATCTTAAAGTATGGAAGTATTTTTTTAATACTTTTATTTTATCAAGAAATGTCTAACTCATACACAGTAGATTAATTTGATAATATTTCAGAATATAATCCAAACATCAGAGAGGAATGGGCACCTGAAGCAAGTATGAGCTACACAGTGAGACTCTTGTCTCAAGGGAGAGGAAAAAGGTTAAGCATGTAGCCCAGTACAAGAGCACTCACCTAGTGTGAATAATCACGTGTGTGTGCATGTACATGCAGGCATAAAGGTACATACATATACACACACAAGCACATATAAACAGAGCATCAAAATAACAAGAGATAAAAGAGGACCACTTATTCATAATTTTCTCAAAACAACATCAACAAATGTTTGCAGGGCTGACCACATGCTATTGAATGCTCTTTCCTGAAGAAGACAATGTCTCCCTTTCAAACTGCTTTTAACATTTACTTCTTGTTTGTTTTCTACGCTTCCTTTTCAAGTTTGTTTTGTTTTGTTTTGTTTTCTGTTCACTCTGGTACGTGTAGAGTTGTAGGCCATATTCAGCTCATCTGGCTCGGCCCTTACAATTTCTCACTGTCTATAGTAAAGCCTCAAGTTGTCATACTGCCTTGGCAGAGAACTTAATGAGTAATGACCACTGATGCAGATTCAAGTGCAGTTAATTGGTTTAACAAGCAGAGTGGGCTGAGCCTGAGTGGAGGAATGAATGTGCTCTACCTACATCTCCATCTGCATCTCCATCTGCATCTCCATCTGCATCTCCATCTGCATCTCCAGAAGAGGTTCTGGCTGTTGAAGATCATGTTGTTATTTAAACATAATGTACAAACACTCATTTTGTCACCCTCATTCTTAAGTATTTAAGAAATGGAGGGAGCAAGAGAGTTAAGTCTGGTTGACTGCTGAGGACTAAAAAACTGTGCTATTATAAGACACCCACAAGTCAAATGGATACTTAGGACGGATGGTAGTTCAGTGAATAAGGCCATTTGATATGCAAGCATAAAAACCTCAATTCAAACCCTCAGAACTCATGAAAACAAGCTTGCCATGACTACCATGCTTGTAACCCTAATATTGAAGGGCAGAGACAGGAGTGTGCAGAGTTCCCTGGCCAGCCTGCCTCATCAAAACAGCTAACTTCAGATTCAGTAATTCAGATAATTCCTTGAATTATCTTCAATATTTATTGAAAGCACTAATTTCAAAGAAACTATATAATATGAAAAAAATTAAGAAGGACCACTTATAATAAAAGAAAACTTGTCTTACCATATTTTAGTGAAAATCTTAGGGTGGATGAACTGCTCCTGCTATATAGATCTTAACTGTTCTGAGGCACACTGTCATGAGTATATGAGCCACACTTCCTGATTGGCATGACAAAACTCCTTTGCTAGTCTAGAAAACTTGTATCCATTTTGTTGTATTTAATAATAAAATAACTAAGAAGACATGTATTAGAAAGGACTGGTGTGGAAACTTAAATGTTTTTAGTGAGGCAGTTAAGGAGTTGGCAGATTTACTGTTTCATAGAATGGGAAATAGTCTTCTAGAGCCCTGCTTCTCACATTTTAAGGTGTATAATAAACATCACTGCAAACTTTAGTTAGGAAGAGAACTTAGGTGATCTTGAAAATTTATTCCAAGGTAACAAGACATAGGTACTTATTGCAAGAAGCTAGCCTCCACTGTGACCAGGGATCTTCCCTGGCTGGTGAAGACCAGCTCTGCTTCTTCAAGCAACATCATAGTAGGCATTAGACTTTAAGGAAGTGGAAATTTGAAGGAATGTTAACAGCAAATTTCTGAGAATTAATGACTGGAAATATTCTTAGATTTATCTTTCTGAAAAATATTTTTATTATAAAATATATAATAATGATAAAATATTTTGTTACTTTCGGTGTCAAGCCACACCTTCACATGTCACCTCATGGTAAGTCTAACAATAAAGAGAAAAGCCACCCGAGGGATGGGGATGAAGCTAACTCAGTCTGAGGACAGCAGCCTAGCGTGCATCAGTCCCTATGTCCTCTCCCAGAAAAACACAGCCGCAAACAAAAACACCAAAACTGCCTTGAATAGCGTGTTCTGGCATGTGGGAAACATACAATGAGGAAGTCCACAGGGTGCTTTGGTATAAACATAGATAAATAGAGCCACCACTTCTCTATTTTTCCCCTCATATAAAGAAGTGGACATAAAAAGAGAAAGATGAACAAGTGGCTAGTTTCTTTGGAGGTTGTATAGAAAGTGTGGAAGATTTAGATCCTGTTTTTCTGCCTCCAAAATAAGCATATTTAGAGTCATAGTTTATATTCCTAAATTGAGTTATTTTCAATATTGTACATTGTATATTTTATAAGACTCCTATTTATTGAAAAACAAATATACTTGCAGATTCTATACAATTATGAAAAAAATATTAGTTTTTGCACAAAATAAAAAGAATAACTTTTTACTTATTGGGAGATGTAGATATTAAGGCTGGCCTTTACAAGTATAAACAGGAAAATATTAAGAAGAGAACAATATGAAAATAGAATTTTAACTTTATGATCTTAAATGGCTTCATACATACAATAGTAGTTTTCAAGAATTTCAAATTTCTTATGTGTTATATAAATCATTTATCATCTGCGTGTTATTTAATAGTTGAGTAGTTGTTGTTTTTAAGAAAAATGACATGTGGCAGTCACAGTGGGTGAGAGACAGAGATGCCATGCCATGCAGACAGTACTCACAGGGAAAGTTTTATTGGGGGAAGGGAGAGAGAGAGAGAGAGAGAGAGAGAGAGAGAGAGAGAGAGAGAGAGAGAGAGAGAGAGAGAGAGAGAGAGAGAGAGCGCTGAGGTATAGATGGAACCTCTAGGCAAAAGATTACTTGCAATGTTAAATAAAAGATTATTCTTTATTAGTTTTAGTTATGTTGTGTGTGTGTATACATATGAGTGTAGGTGCCCTCAGAGGGACAGAGGCATAAATCCCTGAAGCTGAAATTACAGCCAGCTGTGAGCTACCTTACCTGGTATGGCCACTGAGAGACAAACTCTGACCCTCTGCCTTAGCAGAATCCACTCTTAGCTGCTGAATCCTCTCTCCAGACCCCAGAACAACCAACTGTTTTGTTATTGTTGCTTTTGAATCCTTTACAAAAAGACAAATTAATTTATTTGTGCTATGTAATAACTTTAAAACAGGTATTCACTTTGGCAATTGGACCTTAGGAGTCCTCGTACTGCTTAAGCTCCTTGTATGGTTTGATTGACTCACATTGGTGTTCCCATCCCTCACTGAAGCTTAATATACTTAAAAATAGGACTTGAGTATATTTTATTCTTAAGGGGAACTAAATTCATAATGAATCTACTTCCATAAGATTTTTGTGGTAGGGTTTGTAACAGTCCACGGTTTGCTAATTAGGATTCTGTCCCAGGTTTGTAACATTTTAGAAAAAAAAAAAAAAAAAAAAGATACAGTTTAATTTTTTAAAAAAATACAAAGCAGATAAATGGACAAATATGGCAATTAATCAATAACTTCAATTTTTATCTTAATAAAAAAAATCAATGTCACATGTTGATGTAAACATAATAACACATAGTAATTGTACATGTTAATTTTCTTATGGCTGTGACCAAATGGCTGGTTTGACATAACAAGTTTGGAAAGATTTGATTAGCTTACAGTTTAGAGATATAAATAATTGTGCTGAGGCAGGAAGGAAGTATAGTTGACATAATGGAGCTTGTTTAAACTGGGCAGATTGGGAGTCAAAGAAAATGGAATGCGGACTTTCCTCCCCTCCTCCCCCCCTCCCCTCCCTCCCTTTTCCTTCTCGAGCCCACCCGCTCTTTTCCTCTCCCTCCCCTTTTCTCTTCTGTTAAAACTAAGTCCAGGACTCGTGTTCCTGGTTATACCTCTATAGAAACACCCTAAAAGACACAGAAGTATGTCTCCTAGGTAATACTAAATCTAGTCTGACTGACAACTAACAATAGCTCTCACAGTGGTGTTATTAAGTGTGTGGCATCATTTGAAGCATATCATGTACACTGATTTACTGTAGACTCACAGTAACTTTTATTACTGCCCTGGCTGCCATCAGAAAGCACTATAGTATGCACCCTTATCTCTGCAAAGTTGGCATGGCTCGTGAGCTCATAATTCTGGATTGAGCTCAGTCTGCCTGACACTCAAGGTCCAATCCACGGTGCTGTAGTCCTTCTTGATACATTTCATTGAAATGATAGCATTGACTAGCTTGGTGGTACACTCCTGTCACCCCAGCACTCAAAAAAGATGAAGCAGGAGGATCATGACTTCAAGGCTAGCCTGGGTTACATGATGAGTGCCAGGCCAAGCTAGATCCTGTGTCAAATAAAGAAAAACTAAGAATATTGTATTCAGGAGGCTTTATTTTAGCAGAGAAGTGTTAGACTTGAGACAAACTTGGACACAAAGTACAGAGGATATGCATACATCTCCACCATCATTTAGTAACCGTCTGTCTGTTACTACACCCTTACTACAGTGGTATATTTGTTACAGTAGGCAAATATACCCTGGCACATCTTCACTTACAGTTCATAACTTATATTAGGATGCATTCTCCTGTAACCCCCCCCCACACACACACACAACAAAAATCACTACAGGGAGGAATATTTAATTCGATTAAAAGGATCTGAAAGTGGCTAGCATTCCCTTGGTCATGAAAGTAGGCATGGTACTGTGACTCCCTCATAAGGTTTACTCATGATGTAGACTTGAACAGATAATGCTGCCCACACTGACTCCTACTATACTCCCTGTCCTGACAATCCTATATTCTGTCTTTTCTTCTCTCCCCGATTCATCCCAGGCACACACAGACGTTTTTCCTGCCCCGTAGCTTTGTCTTTTTAAGGAAGTTATACTTTGAATCATACTGTATGCCCTTTTGCAGTTGGGCTTTGTGTCTTCATAATAAACAGTTTAGTTTCTACCTCATCTGTTTATGGCTTGATAATCTCATTTATTTTTAGTGCTGAATACAGTGTACTATGTTTCATTTATTTATTTGCTCAAAGAAAGATATCTCACTCGACTCCAACTTTGCACAACTACAAATAAGGCCACTGCAAGCGTCCACGCTCAGATTTTTGTGAGCACATACATATTCAATTACTCTGGGTCAGTGCCGTGGAGCACAATTGCTGAGTTGGGTTGTAAAAAAAAAAATTTTTTTTTTCAAAAAATGCCAGGCTGACTCTGTGGTGGCTGTGCCATTTTGCATTCCTACAAGCAATGACTAGGAATTCCTATTGTTCCATTTCACCAGCATTGCGAATGTCAGTGTCTGGATTTGGGCTGTTTTAATTAGTTCCTGCTAGTGAACTAAATTTTAAGTATGAAAATAACTTATGACTGTCTGTGTGCCTGTAAAAAAAAAATAGAGGAATTGTATGTTATCCAGGAACAGTGGATGCAAAGAGGACCAGAGACAGCATTAGAAAGTGAAGAGGTACCTCACCTTAGTTTGCAATTTCATGATGACATCTGAGGTAGAGCACGTTTTCATATACCTCTTTGTCAAACATAGAATTTTCTTCAGGGACATAGTTTTATCTGTATTAAAAAGGTTTTCATTTCTTTTCTGCTGAGTCTTAAATTTGATAGGTATATATAGTCAACAGTCCTTTACTACATATACCTTTTAGAAGTATTTTCTCCCAATCTGTATGAAAGTTGTTAATTTTTTGGAGAAAAATAAAAGGCCATATATTCAAATAATAAAAGTGTTTAGAAGTGACATTTTTATACAGTACTTGTCCACCCACTGATTATGTGCATTTTAATTTGCATATGTTTGCCTTTGTGTTTAATTTTACTCATGTATCCATTGGAAATGAATTCAGTACAACCCAAATGTTGAAATTAGTATACACATAGCTAAAGAAAACTGGCAAAGCTCTGTGTCAGAAACAAATAGCAGATGAGGAATTCTCACTGAAAACTTAAAGTTTAAAACTTGAGAATAATTGGCCCCATCAGTGTGGGTGTGCATGAAACACAGAGAGAAACTGGGAGAGTGTTTCACTAGGATTCCATAAAGTCATCCAGAGCAGATACATACATAAAACAGAGGGTCGGGAACAAGTCTAGAGTTGATCAGCATGCTTTGAGGTCTAGCCAAGGAGAGAAGCCAATGCTTCCCAAGCGTAACTCTATTTGATACTACAGGGGAAGAGATCAAGCCAAAGGGAGCCAGAAGCTTAAACTACCATGGGAATGGGGTCCCAGAGTCACGCTACACCATCCAGTACAGTAAGCACTGCAGACAGTCACGATCCACCCTATCCATCCAATGTAAGAGAGGCAAGGATTGAAATTGATACCCTCTGTGTGATGAAAAAAAAAAAAAAAAAAAAAAACCCTCCATTTAACCAAATCATCTATGGTTTTACCAAGTGTATATACTAGAAGGTAAAATAATCCTCTTTATTTTGAATTTTAAAAACATAAAATTGGAAACAGCCCAAATATCTATTGCCAAGTGGATTCATAGTATATATAAATGCTATATCATGCAGTGAATTGTTGTTAAGCAGAATAATAATAGTAATAATGTCAATTACAACAAGATACTGGTGAATGAATCGCAGCATAGCTACCACAAATGAAAGAATGAGATTAAAAGACTCTCAGTAATTAAATGTGTGTTAAACTCTAGAAATGTAAACATTGGCAAAACATATCAGTAGTTTCTTTGATGGAGAAAAAAAGGAAGAAGGAAAAAATTAGGAAAAGTCAAAAGGTGATGGTTTAGTTCATGGTCTTAATAATGCTCATAGCTTCATTTGTTTATAGATATGTCAAAACTTAGAATCATGTGCCTTAAGAATATGCCATTTTATTTATGTCAATAAAACTAAAATTTTAAATACAATGAAAACATAGTTAGAATGTTAAAGTAAATTTTATAAAACCCAACGCTATTTTTTCTTTAATGAGATCAAGTTCAGTGGGGTATATTCTTTTGCTACATAGAAAATTTGAGGCCAGTCTGGAGAACATAGTGGGACCTTGGGTTTTTTTGTTTGTTTGGTTGGTTGGCTCTTGTTGTTCTTTATAGTTACATATAAAAGCAAATGAACTCTTCGGCATTCCAATTGCATTTATAATTCTATAGTTAAAGAAATACATATAGAGTTTGTGCTTGCTCATGACCACAGCCAACAAAACACAAGTTGATGTATTTCTCAGATGAGATGCCTTGAAATAGCTAAAGGTCATAAGTTTGTTAATTCTACATATATAGCAAAAACGTATTCAATCATCATCTTTGATGATATGTATGAGAAATGTCCTTGTGATTTTCATGGCTGTCAACTAGGTTATTTGTGCTTACTGTGTTACAATGTGGTTTCTTGGTCCCAGGTGGCCAGAGGCCCAGACCCACAGACCTGTAGCCCCAGACGCCTTAGCCACCTGCCGCTGCTGCTCAGGCCCCAGAAATGACTCAGACACTTATATTAAGTTCATGCAGTTTGGCCTATGGCTCAGGCATATTGCTACCTTCCTCTTTCATCTTAACTCAACCCATTTCTACTAATATGTCTGCCCCGTGGCCCCATGGCTCACCTGTGTTCCTTACATGTTGCTCTTTTGGGCTTCTGGCTCTGTCTCTCTGACTCCTCCCTGCTCCTCCTACCTATGCTGATTTCCTCTCCTACTTTTCTATGGTGCCTGTCATGGGCCAAAACAGCTCCTTTATTTAAAGATTGGTATTCACAACATATTCACAGCATAGAAAGACATTCCCACATCATTAAGGTTCACCTTTCGTTTCCTGCAAAGGTTGTGAGCACCATCCTCCAAACATGACCTATGTCCCATATGCAAATAGGTGACGCAGGGGCATAAACATTCCCATCTGGCTACACCCCCTTGTTCTATTTATCTAATACTTCTAACATCCCTTTGTATCCTATGGAGACACTGCAAATTCCTGCTGACGGCCACTGATATATGTAATTAACTTGCACACTTTACTGACCCAAAACAACAAGAGGAACAACATGTCCTAGTACCTTGAGATCACCTGGTACTAGGTGTGATCTACCATCCCCAGGGATTTAAACAGCACTTGAGCAAACACGCTTCATAAATTGCAGCCTGGAAGGCACCCAGGGAGTGGTTAAGGTAGACCTTTATTGCTATACTTTGGCATGACACTCTCAATTGTGTGGTGTGTTGTGAGACTAGTTAGCTGGGTGGAGACTGGCATATCTCAGCAGAATAATTTAATGCTAATGTGACATTTGCTATGAATCTCACAGTAACCAGGGGTCAGTCACTGTTTCTTGACTGAGAGGAATTGCACGTTTAAAAAGAATTGTTAAACTGGATCACTTGAGCCAGGCAAGGTACTACAAACCTGTAATCCTGATACTTGGAAGGCTAATCCAGCAGATTACAAATTCAAAGACAGCCTGGGCTACACAGTAAGACTCTGTCTCTAAGAGAGAATGAAGAGAAAGGAGTAGAAACTCATTAGATATGAAAATATATGAAGGACTAGTTAAATCTGTTTGCTTAGTGTTGACAGACATGAGAAATAATCTGGACAGCAACAGTCACTTAAGTAAAAAGGGTTCCCCGTAGGATGGATGTTTGTTTGGGATTCATTTGGGTTTTGTTGTTGCAGCTGTCTGTTTCCAAGCCAGTGTATTTTCCAGATTAATTTTAGGTTGATGTGATCCATCATTTGCATAGTCTTTATAATAGAGTCCACTTTCGAAAACATCAGCTTACCAGACCTTTTCTTTCTTTCTTTTAGGGCTGGTACCCGTTGCACAACAACCGGTTTACTGCGCTTCGAAGCATGGCATAATCGGATTCACACGCTCAGCAGCGGTGAGCAAATCATCCACAGACTCATTGCCTCCTGCGCTCATAGACAAAACCCAGTTTCTATAGACTCTAAAGAAAGAAGATCAAATTCCAAAAGGAAATCTAACTGAAAAATGAGGAGACATTTAACTTAAATCTATATAATAAGAAAGTTTTCAATGGTATAAAAGACCAAATAAAGAATATGTTGCCATAAAATAGGGGAGAGGTGACATGGATGAATATTTTACATAATGAAAAAAGTATTCTGTTTTTAAAAATTGTACAGTTTCTGAAATATTAATGTCAGGAGTCCTTAAATAGAATCTTTCCTGCTGTTTGGAAAGTGTATTACAAAGCACAAACAACAGAAAAGGATAGTCAGTAAGCTCTGAGTGGTACTGGATAGAATGAAAGGACCAGAAAGATGAAGTGTTTTGCATTAACAAGGACACATTATAAGCAAAAGCATCAGTTAATTATCCTAGAGAAGAAAGGCAGTCTTTCCTCTTAACTTGAGTTTATCAGACATCAGTACTTAATTTGAAAATATTTCAGTGTTTTGGAAGAAGATAAACCATTATGATGCAGAAATTTCACATTTAAGTTTATGACTGAATATTTCTACAGTAGGCTTTCATTGTTTACAACCATTATGCAGTCACTAGCAATGCTGAATTAGTAAATGCTGAGCCATCAGTTCTTGGAGAAACAGAAGGAGAAGTTACTAAAAGCTGAGTTCACAACAGTTTGGTCAACCACTCGCTATTCAACCATGTTTTATGTGTATTTCTGTTGAATGAAAGCTATCTTTATATATTGTAGAAATATCGAATTCACAAGGAATAGAACTTCTACTATGATGTTTGCCCAATAAAAAGCCTCAGTTGCTTAGCTTCCAGTCCCCAAAGAGGTCGGTGAAAAAGCGCAGCTTAGATAATTCTGCAACCTTAGAAATTTTCTAGTGGTACTCCTTTTAAAACAGTTCATACAGTGATGCTTTCATAAATGAAATCTGTATGTTTATACCATAGATGCCCACTGGTAGTTATATTTCAGAGCATATCTGATTAGCGTGCTTTATGTTAGGTTTTTAAAGAACTTTTTATTTCAATTTGTCCCATATTATACTTCTTTAAAGCTCCTGAAGCCTGTAACTGTGTTCTGATTGGCAGATGGCTGCCAACCTTATGAAGAGTGGAGTCAGACTGAACGCCATTTGTCCCGGCTTTGTCAACACACCCATCCTCAAGTCCATTGAGAAAGAAGAAAATATGGGCCAATATATAGAATATACGGACCAGATCAAGGCTATGATGAAATCTTTTGGAATCATGGAGTAAGTAAAATTCTTTCTACAGTGGATCAAAGGATATTCTATACAAGCAATCAGTCTTTTTAAAGTTTTAAATTTCAGAAAATGGTACAAACCTCAAAGTTTGGGTTGACAAACTTTTTGAAGAAATAGAATTGTGCTTAAATGTTATGAATTTTCCTTTGGAAACAGACAGTGCCTTCACCCTTTATCAGATTTCTTTTCCGAATGACATTTGTTCACTTTTCAAGGCAATTACACCATCTGTGCCTAAACTTCAAGCAAAAATCAAGTAAAACCTGTTTATAATACTGTACGTCCCCAAATAATGTCAACCATTTTCATGAAAACAAATGATCACCTCTCTCTCTCTCTCTCTCTCTCTCTCTCTCTCTCTCTCACACACACACACACACACACACACACACTAACATGCGCAGAGCAATGTGCACATAATCAAAGAACTGTGTCTAAGTTAGAATAGACGGACCAACACACCTCTGAACTCACGGAGACTGGCAGTATGCACAGGGCCTGAACAAGTCCAGGCTAGACAGGGTCCTGATACTGAGAAGGGAAGTAGACACAAGCCCTCATCCCTAACCCAGAAGGTGTCTCCACTTAACAACTACTTGCAAATGAGAAATTAGTTTTGTTTTTTTTTTTTTTTCAATGCAGTCTCTCTGGACAGGCAAACCACTCTTAAGGCCAGACCATATGCCCATGGTAGACAGACAACACACACACACACACACACACACACACACACACACACACACACACACACACACACACACACAAAAACTTCAATGGCATTTTAAGAGGTTGTCTCATAATGCTTTGTTGTAGCCTTTTAAAAAAACGACGACCTTATTTTGTAATTTTATGGGGTTTCTATGTGTGCCTTTGGGTCTATATGTTTCTTCGGCCTTTTCTTTGGTTCTTTTTCTTCTGTTTTTCTTTTTTTGTTTTCATTTTGCTCAATTTTATTTTATCATCATTATTTTAATATCCCTATTTTATTTTCATTATAATGTTATAAGAAAGAAAGGATGTGGATTTGAGTGTGTGGGGGAGTGGAGAATATCTTGGAGTAGTCGGGGGAGGGTGACCATAATCAGAATGCAATGTCTGAAAAAAATCTATTTTCAATAAAATTTTTATGAAAAATATATAACAATATCCAAGTATACTGCCTTAGCATGAGGGTATTTTTCATTTAAAAAATTGCTGAGGCTTTTGCAAGATGACCTAGATGAATTTTTCTCAACACAGAATTATAGCTATTGTGTTGCAGGAATGGGGCTATTTCAGCTTTGACTCCATCTAGCCACCAAACTCCAGAAAATATCAGTTTTCTCACATGTAAAGGAATAGTATAAAACATTCAGGGATCTTTGGCAGACCAGTAAGGTGGCACATGAACTGGACTTAAAATTGCACTTGGCAAAAAATGATCTTCAGTAAATGTTATTAATTGATTCTATTTCTCCTCTAAGGAAGTTTCTGTCTAATAAGTCTGATATCCACTCATCTGATATGGATGAGAAAGTGATCATTTTTAGGAATATAATTAGTGACCTCAAATGCATTGCCCAATGACCACTAAATTTGTTATATGACCTACTTAACATCTCAATGAATAAAAGCTGAGGCTAACAATACCTTAATGAAATGTATTTCCCTATGACAAGCATGCAACTGCTTAAGAATATATTGTGATTTCATTTCATTCTTTAGTTTCAAAATACAAATGTTTTCTTCATTTTTAGCCCATCAGTCATTGCCAATGGATTAATAACACTCATTGAAGACGATACTTTCAATGGTGCCATTATGAAGATCACAGCATCTCAAGGAATTCATTTTCAAGATTATGACATCACTCCATCTTTGTAAAAGCTCCATGAATAACTTAAGCGTTAGCTATTACTGAAAACAAACACAGGTGACTTACTCAGACTGTATCTTTCCTAATATTGCTTTTAAATGAAATGCTATGAAACCTACCTGCCTGTATTTAATGTTAATATTTTTCTAAATGATTAGTTAAATGTGTTAAGATGAATGATTAAGGTAACAAAAACACAATACAAGCCAAAACTTGTTTATAACCTACATAATCTAAGACAGAGCAAAGGCTATTCAAGAGATTCTGCCTTTCAGAAAACATGTTTATCATGGCTCATAAATATTAATGGTTTTCAGAGAGGAGATACTTGAGTTGTTATTTAAATCAAAATGGATCTTAAATGATTCATTTTGTATGTTTGCACTTCAAGACAGAAAAGCTACTTTGCAATGGAAATATTTAGTAACTACAGCTTGTACACGGTCTGCAAGCTAAACATTTCAATTCTTTGAAGATCTGGTGTGTGGGAGGGAATTAATTCCAGTGTGACCAGTGTCCCAATAAGTCGTCTGATATATGGGAAAATAATAATGTTACTAACACTGAAGAGTCTCACTTCAGCCTCAAATCAAGGAAGATGGTTTTCTTTTCCTTTGTAATTTTAGAAATTTAATGGATTTCAAAAACCTCAGGAATGAAACTTTTAACAGTTAAAACATAAAAATAGAAAATTGTAAAAATTTTTTATGTACTATATATGCTTAATAAGAAATTATTCAAATTTATTTTTATTGATTATTTCTTTATTGGTTTGTACTAATTTCAAAAGTGCCTATCTTTCAATAAAACTCCCTTTTACTCTAAATCTCACGTTTACCTAGTTTGGTTTTTTTTTTGTTGTTTTTTTTTTTTTTTTTTTTTTTTTGATAAACACGTGGGAAGATGATAAAACCAATTCTGCGATATCCAAAAACTAAAAATGTTTTTGTACATTTGCTCATATTCATAATAACACAGAGTGAGAAATAACTCTGCTTTGCTTTCTTCATTGACAGATAAAGACCTTTCACTGTACTCCCTTTGAATAATGCTATTTATAAGCAGTGAATGATACTAACAAAAGTGAAAGTTCATGATTTTCACATCAGTCAGTTCCTCAAGTAAACGCTGTGTAAGGGATTCACTGAGCCTGCAAAATTCAGGCTGCTCAGCTTGAAACGAAATCTATTTTGAAATTAATGAATACTTTACAAATATTGAAGTATTAGCATACCCTGCATTATTTTAATGCTTCCTTAAAGAACTATTCACTGAATTTTTAAGGAGTAATTTGAATATGAATGACTAGTCTGAAGTTTCATCTAATACACCAACATGTAACAGGAAACCAGTATCTATGGTCATCTAGTAGAAATAAATCACAATTAGACACAAACGCCTTTGCATATTCTAGTAGTCACCAATCTATGAGTACTACATGGGTGTGTGTGTGTGTGTGTGTGTGTGTGTGTAGTGTGTGTAGTGTGCTTTACCTAACATCTTTCCTCCATATAATGTGAAATTACAGTTTAAACTTCTTATTTATGGATAATTACTTTGTGCTTTCAGACATCAATGTATGCTATGTTTGAATTACATATTTCTAAATTGACTATAAATATACTTAAAAGAAAATATTACATAAAATTGAAATACTATTACATCATTTAAAACATTTGCTTAAAAAATTTATGTTCTACAGGAAACTTTAAATAAGTCTACAATGTTATGTCTACATATGCTAGCTGGAAAAAATAATGAAATTGAATGTGGAATGGAGGCCCTGGTTCCTTAATTGTACTTTTTTTAGTAAAAATCTTAATATAAATGATATGTATTTTTAAATATTTTAAATACTTTTCTTTATGAGTGGAATTAATTCTCAGAAGAGAAAACTTACAAATATAACCACACACATAAAAGAAATTGAGGACTTGATGAAAACACATTGAAATGTCCAGTCAACCTAAATTTTCTCAAATTAAAATTTTAAATAAATAAGTGTTATGTGTACACAAGCATTCAGATATCATTACTGTCATTCTGATAGCTAAGTAAAATACCTAATATGAGAATGCTGAACAAACTTTTCATGTCCCAAGAAAAAAGAATGAAAGGACACAATATTTTATCATGCTATTTAAAATGGCACTAACTTAGAACTTATAAATTGTCTATATCTGGAATTTTCCACTTAATATTTCAGACTATTGTTCACAATGAGTACTGAAACTATGGATAATGTAGAATTACTCCATTGTAGGAAATATGTTCCCAAGTCCCAGGGTCTTAATGAAACAGAATCATAATTCTTTTAGACAAAAGTATTCAATGTAAGTATATTGAAGGTAGCATTGAATCATGATTCATATTAACTATTAACTACCAAGGTTCAAAGTCTCATGTATTACTCAGATGTGAACAAGGCATCCCTGTTTCATATTTACTTTATTCTATTCTAGTGAAATTTGAAAAGCCAACGTAAATGGTCCTTATGAGCGAGGGTGGTATGTGAAGCTTCTTTGAAGCATCAAGTCTGCACTTGGGATGGGAGTATGTGTCATTGGTTCTCAGTGAAGAGCTAAGTATCTAACAATCCTCTCACAGTTTTATTTACTCTTAAACATAATACTAGCTTAAGTCATTGTGATGTAGATACTTTGTGTTAGCATTTTCTCAATGTGACAAATACCAAGAAAAAAAAAATAACTTGAATGGATTATTTACAGTGTTCATATCTATAACCTATTTTTTCTTGGAATATTTACTTTCTTAATTCTTTCTTTTAATTCTTTTTTATTGTCAGATATACAGCTGGCAAAGATTTTCTTACATTTCTTGTCTCTCAATAGACCATTTTGTTTGCTATACGAATTGTGGTTCCAGTTTCTCCCATAAAATACTCATTGGTAAAGCTTTGTAGATGTCTTTGAAGTCTTATAGCCCAGTTCTCAATCATCTACTAGGGACCACTGGATTCTGCAGCTGTGAGGGGCACTTCCATGACTGCAGTTAAACAAATATGAGTATAAGTATAAAACTAAGAGGAATTTCTTAGGGTATTGAACAGTTATATCCTAGGGACTGGAGAAGCAGCTGATGGAGTGATAGAATATTCTCGTTCCCTTTGTTTCTTCAACTCTAATCCGTCACTTGTTTGGGTATCATTCCTAAACTGCAATCTAACCTGAACAACTTCAATTCTTCATAGAGGATGTACTAAACACTTACACCAAGACCAACAAGATGTCTCCTCAGTGGCAAGAGACACTTATAGACCTGTGGTTCTGAGACCAACATGATGATTTTACAGTGACAGAAGAGAGTAGATTCTGAGGATTGCTCCCTGACTTCCACATGCACAGTTTTCATGCCTGTATTCACACAGGCACATGTGTATGCACATGCACACGTGCGTGTGCACACAGACAGACACAAATTAAAAAATAATAAAAGGTTTAAAATATACCATATTAAAAATATGACTTCTTAGTCTTATATAAAACACCTACTAGAAAAGTTTCATGCTAAATGATCAAATGTTAGCAACAAAAACAACTTGGTGTAATTGGAGAAAAAGTAAAACTAGAATTCCTATTATCTCAACTTTACTCAACATTCTAGTTTAATCAGGCAATGAAAAGAAAATTTCATTGTGAAGGGGAAAAGTAAGATTATTGTTTCCACTGGATAAAAATTTAATTGTTAGAAAGTCCAAAATATTTAACTAAACTACAAACTAGAATGATAAGCTGAGCAGGTTTGTATGACTTGGCACACCTCTGCCTAGGGGACATTATAAATTCAATGCCAGACTTCCAATAAAGTAAATATCAACACAAAACGAGTCACATGAATTTGTTAGATTGCTTCTTCTTTACACTTTTGTAGAATATTAACTCTGTGAGACTACTCAAAATGCACACATTAAAATACTTCATTTTATGAACAATAAGATATCAAAGATCATTTGAGCCTTCCTGATTCTTCAATGAATTCTCATGAGTTTGTTGGTGTAGAGTCTTTTTGAAGGTTAATGTCAGTCTCTAAAGCCACACCCTCCTCTGATGTCAAACCCCACTTAAAGAAAGATTCCTGCCTCTGAATACCTCCCTTGCCATTGACCTCTCTAGGGAACTCTCCTCTCTCTCTCTCTCTCTCTCTCTCTCTCTCTCTCTCCTTTCCCTTCCTTCCCCTCTCTGCTATCATAATCATAACTATACCTCTCTAACAATAAAGTCTTTCTATGTAGAAACAACTTCAAAGTGTCTCCTGCTATCTACCTCTGCCTCTGCTGCATCCCCATGAGGGCTCTCTGCACTTATGGACACTCAGTCACCAGATAACTGGGTAATTCATGTCATACCAAATCTGCACAAAATGTTAGTTAATAGCAGCTGGTGGATCAGGGTGTTAGTTACTGAAGGACAGGATGGCTTCAAAAGTCTCTTAAAATAAAACAGCAATGTAATTCTTGCTGCTTCCATTTCCACTTCCTAAAGGTTTTTGTGACAGCATTTATCCACTCTAGGCCTTCTTAAAACATTCAACTCTCATTCTAAAATAACTCTTCAGCCAGTTCCCAATCATTCTAACAGCCAGAACCAGATAGACCAGTTTATCATGAGATTTTTTTCCTGGGAAAACATAAAACACATAGCAATTCACCCATAGAATAAACCAATGGCTGATAGAAGCAAGGACTGCAGCAAAGTCCAACTTGGTAAAACAATGACTTTGTTGATGTTGCTCCCAGGAATGTGGATGAGAGGTTACTTATAGAGCAGGGATGACTCATATGCAGCTGCGTCACTGAAAGATCCACTCCAGTATGGTGGGTTTTTGATGACTCATGAAGCCTGGAACCCTGGGATTCTGTGTCTTAAGTAGCTCAACAAGTAGAGGAATGTGTTCTAGTGAGTTCAGCTCATGGGAGTCTCCTCTAGATAGCTTAGCTAGTCAAAATCTCTTGCCCCAGATGGTTCTTTTTACCTTGTTTGTAACCTTGGGAAAAGGGCCATGTAAATCCTGTAAGTTTAGTTCTCGTGGAATCTGCAAGGGTTTTATTTAAATGTTTTGTTTTCTTGAGGTGAGAATATATTTATACCATTTCCCCCTTTCTTCTCCTCCCTCCAAAACTTCCTATGTACTCCCATCCCCTGATCTTTTTCTAATTCATGACTTGTTTTTCTTTCATTGTTGTTATATACGTGTGGGAAGGAGACATTCCTAAATGCATAAATACACCCTACTTGCTCTGGAAAATGTTACATGAGTGTATGCGATGTCAGGGCTCACAATTTTGTATTGGATAGCCAACTATAGTATTGGATAGCAACAGCGTTCTTACGTGAGAAAACCTGTATTTATTGTTCTCAGTAGTCCTAAGTTACCTCATGTTCCATGTCCAGGGTCTCTACTTAGGAGCTTTCTCCTATTCGCATTAGTATATGTTGGTGGTTCCCTTGTTCAAGTCATCATCATCATATTTAGGAAGTCATATAGGTAAGACTTCATGGATGTAGCTTCTGACACTCCTAGGGAAAACAATCTCACAGAAACTCCCTGTTGCTCTGGCTCTTACAATCTTCCAACCCCCATTTTTATCATGATCCCTTAGCCTTGGGTGCGGGAGTTGCATTGTAGATCTACTGATACTGGGCTCTGCAACTCTGCATTTTGATCAGTTGTGGTTTTCAGGAATGGTCTCCATATATATGTTTCCTTAATGAGGGCAAAGATTTCTGCATTCCTCTGTGGGAAACAAATTTAGGATTAATGTTAGTGAAACTTAGTAGATGTGTCTAAAAGAAAGAGAAAAAGAGCTACAGATAGGCTGAGCAGAAAAGAAATAGAGACTGTCCTTGACAGGTCCAGGTTTCAGCTTTCTGACAACCAAAGAGTGATACACTGCAGGAAGCACTGCTTAGAATAAGCATGGAGAAACCAGGACTCCACATCACACAGTCCTATTTTCTGCAACAGAAAGAAATGGACGACTCCTAGAGTAAAGAATGGCCCATCAGCCCGGTGACTCAACTTCAATCTTAATCCCTCCAATAGCCTGATCGTTGTTGAGGCCCTAATCCTGCAGTGACAAGAACCTAGACCCTAGCTCTGGTTATCAACCAGCAGGAGGAAGTATATGCATGGCCCAGGAACTTTTGTTCTTTGATTTCTTTTTAGCTATTATTGTGTGGCTTGCCTCCAACACATTTAATATCGGAGTTATTTTTGGAAGGAATATCTTGTGAGTTGTGTTGCACTGTTTTCAGTGAGGCAGCCCCACAATAATGGCAACCAAGGTGTCTAATTCTCTACATACTCTGGCTATGACCTTCTCTGATAAGTCACAGTAACCACCTAAGTTTGCATTAATCCAGCACATATGTTTATTTCATAGTGAAAGAGTTATGTAGTGCTGACTGCTCCACTGTTTCTGCTCATGCAGAAGTGTGGGAACAGGAAGTTTTCTATCCGGAAGAATGTTTTAAATATTGATTGTCTTAAGTAAATTTCATCATCCTTATCAGATCGATGCTTAACTGCTTTGTGAAAACACCATTATGTTTTTCCTCTTCCTGTATCTTAATCAGAGGGGACTAATGTAAATTTAAGTGAACAACACAGGCATCTAAGATTTTACAGGAGTGACCATGATATGAGCAACTGAGGTTTATGGGATCATCATGTCAGAAAGTGTGATCTTCCTAGACTAAGCTCTTTATACAGTACTCTGCCTGCCTGGCCTGCATGTCAGAAGAGGGCACCAGATCCTATTCTAGATGGTCGCGAGACACCGTGTGGTTGCTGGGAATTGAACTCAGGACCTCTGGAAGAGCAGCCAGTGCTCTTAACCTCTGAGTCATTTCTCTAGCCCTAGACTAATCTCTTAAGTTTTTTTTTTTTTTTCAACCACTCATACCCACTGTACAATGCCAAGCTCTCATAACATTAAACACTCATTAATATATTTTTATTTTTAATGTAAGTAATCTCAAGTCTGCAGTTTTTTGTTTTTTGTTTTTTTTTTACCTCAGTCAATTAAGCCCAAATACTGTTACTGGGTTCCTATATCCTACTCCTTTAATTGAACAGTTTCACAGCTCAAAAACTTGTCTGCTGGCTCCAGAAGCATGAAGCTGAACCCTAGGCAGATACGTCAGACATACACAGTCAGATTGCAAGTCAATGTCCCATCCCTGTCAGAGCTACTCCTTATATTACACGCTTCCCCCCTGTACTCTGGCTTTGCTGACTCTACTCCTTTCCCCAAAAGTCTTCCCTGTCCTCAAGCAGGGAAACAGGGGATGAAATTCTTTGAAACAGAAGAAAATTAAAATTGAGGTGGGATAGGGTGGGTATGTAGACTCTAAAGCAGAGATCCTAGGAAGAAAATTGAACATTTCTCCAAGAACTGTGCCTTTACATTTTAATGTAGCATAAAAACATAAGGAATAGATGTCGAGATTCAGTTCTCTATATACAGATGTTCATAATCACTGATGATTCAGAGTCAACTGAACAAAAAAATAAGCTTTTCATACTGTAAGAATATGAATAAAAATAATAATTTTCATATTATAAGAATAGCACTTGAGATGATGAAGCAAGCCTCCCACAGTAAAGCCTTGTGCCACAGTGGTGTACAACAATGCATATGACTTGTGAGTTGAGCTGGACCATGGAGGAAGGAAGCAGAAGTCATGGTCAGAAGTAGTACTGCCATCACCCAACACAATTCTTTCTTCTGTTCTAAAACATTGCAAGGCAAACTCCTAGGATTCTGGGAAGTTTTCACTCAGCAATATAACTTCACACATAGAACCACAGAGGACTGATGATCTCAACTCTCCATTATTTTTATTTATCTTATCAATCTCAGATTGGGATGGGTGACTAACGAAAATGTTAAATATTCAACAATTCTATCTGAGTCACTACACTTAAAACATTCAAGTTGCAAAGACAAGACAATTAAAAAAGCAGGTGTAAGTACACTTTGAACACCTTTACATACACACACACACACACATAAACACAAACACACACAGGTCTTGGACTTTTTTTTTTTATCTTTCCTGTTTGTTTTCACTGATTGCTTTATGGGATTTATTTATTTCCTCTTTAAGGTTCCCTATCATACAGGTTATTTAAGATCTTTGCCTTGGGCTTCAGATATGCTGCAAATCCTCAGGGCCTGCTGTGCTGGGGTTTCTAGAACCTTATGGAGACATATTGTCCTGTTATTCCTTCTGTTTTTCCACTGGCATCTGGTATTTGGTTTTGGGAAAGCTGTAATCCTAGGTGCTGATATACAGTTGGTTTTTTTTGCTAGGTGGAAGTTTTGTTTCTTGGTTCTGGTTCTTAAGAGGTCGTAGTGGTTGTGTGTAGCCTGATAGGAAATTCTCCTAGGATCCTGCTATATGTTGCCACAGGTGGTTTCAGGTAAATCTGTTTCTAGGTATTGGGAGCTTACACTTAGGGGAGGGAATGGGCTAGGAATGAGGAGCTGAAAGACTCTACAGGAAAAAAGAAAGCATGATGTTTCCCCTAGCATCTGTTATGTCCCCTCAAAATGGGGATAGAGAATGTGGTGAAGCCACAATAGGTGGTCTGCTGCAACGATAGGGTTGATACTTGGTACTGGATTTGAAGGACAGGAGAGAGAGGTAAAGATTTGCAATGAGTCTACCTGTTTCTCTGGCTGGAGTGGCCTATCTACGGATTAGTAGGAAATGCCTGCTGGGGACTGGGATGAAGAGATGAGTGTGGGGAAGAAAGTTAGGAGAGTTCTGTGTGATCCACTGGAGATGGGGCCAGGGATAAGGGAAGGCCACAGGAGGTACTCTGCTATGGAGTTGGGAATGCTACTGGGGGATTTTATTGGGTTAGGAGAGAGAGGTGAAAATTTACAGTTAGCCTATTTGTTTTCTTGGCCTGTGCATCTGGAGTGGCCCTAGGTAATGCCTGCTGGAGGGTAGGTAATAAAATGAATGGAGGAAAGAAGTCTGTATAGTCCTACAATATGTGCAAAGACTAACTTGAAACCGATTAAGGTCTGAAATGTAAGCTCCAAACCTACAAAATGAAGAAAAACTTGGTGACATTAATCTAGTGGTGACTGTTTTGGAGAGGACATCAAAGAAACTGGTAACAAAGGCAAGAATAAACGTGTATAGGTGGCCACTTAGCATTAGCTCTCTCAGAAAGGACTCTTCTCTGCAGAAGATATATTTACCCCTTTTCAGCAGCCGATAACTGCCTATAGCCCTCCATTCTTGTAGAGGTCAACCTGCAACCCCCAGGACTTAGCACCCTTTAGTGGCCTATGGTGTTTACAGAAACCAATTTATCCATTTCCATTATCAGGAGCTATGCCCAAGCAGGTGCTGTGATTAAGGAAAGAGGAAGTTAGCAGAGGACAAAGAAGTTGGTAAGATCAGGCCTTGTTTGTGAACTACAGAGGTTACTCTAAGTCAAAAGGCAACCCTCACTATATAAGGCTTTTCCTGAGCTTCAATAAAGGGCTTTCTTGGTTCAAGAGTGACCCCAGTGTGTGTTTATGTTCCAATCTGTAGGTCTTAGCTCAGCGAAGCCCGCTCCATGATGCTGATATTACAGATGGATCTCCCAGAGAGATTCAGATGTTCCAATTCTAAGGTAAGACCTTGTGAACATTTTTTCCACATTGGACAGTGTGACATGCTATTGTTATTTTGCTGGTTTTATTTGGGTGACCATGTTGTTTCAATCTCATGAGTGCAGCTCCTTCTTAAATACAGAAGACACCATCTCATAGAAGTCTGGTTCGTATGGCTTTCACAATTCTTTGTGATGTTCCCTGAACATTTACTGTAGTGATCACATTATAGATGAATAATTGGGAATGATCCACCAATCTGACTTCTGGGTATATATGCAAATGAAATAAAATTAGTATCTCAAAAAGATAAGTAATTCCTTTATTACTGAATCACTGTTTTCAATAGAAAAAAATATGGAAATAACCTAAGTGTATATTGACAGAATAAGGTGCAATATGCACAGGAATATTTTCAGTCATAAAAGCAAAGAAAACCCACTATTTGCTTCAACATGGAAGTCATAAATAAATCCAACACAAAATGACAAGTACTGAAAATATTTTACACTCATGTAGAATCTAAAAACAAGCAAACAAACAAAAAACCATGAACTTCTAACTTTTACAGGCAGAAAGAGAAATATTGGTGGCCACAGCTAGGTGGTAGAGCAAATGAGAGATATGGTCATAGACTACAAATTTTCAAGAGGAGTATGTTCTGGGTACTTAATGTATATCAGGATTTTACAGTTACTAATATACCATGTGCTTAAAATTAGATTAAAAACAGATTTTTAAGGCTCTGCATCATCTCCTGTTCCAAACATTAAGCACTCTTGCAAACACAAACACACACAGAGGGAGAGATGATAACTGAGTAGACAGTTCATTTGGCTGTGAGTATCCTTAGAATATGTATAACTATAGTAGTTACTCTTCTATTATTGATGATAAAATACCATGAATGTGACAATTTATATGATGAAGGATTTATTTGGGTGTAAAGTTTCAGTGGAGGATGAGACCATTGCCATCAAGTTAAGGAAGTATGGCAGCCAAGGAGGCAGGGTGACTAGAACAGCAAACTAAAACCTCACATTTTAAACCACAATACAAAGCAGTAGAATGACCTAGTAATAGCCAACTTTTTAAATTCTAAAAACCTACTACCAGTCTCACAACCCCAACAAGGCTACCCTTCCTAACTGTCACCAATCAGTGTCCCCCAACTGGATACCAAGTATTCAAATGTCCAAGACTATGGGGTACATCTCATTTGAACCACAATAAGCATATTAAATTATTATGTTGCGTACATTGAAGATGCATGATTTTTATTTTTGTCAATTTCTTACTTTTAATCAAAGGAGCATCAAGTAGAGAAAAATAACCAGCTAATCAAAATCACATATGCTTGATATTATGTATGTATGGAAGTCAAATCTTCTACATTTTGTAAATGCTTGATACTAGTTTTGAAGAACATGTCCAGAAAGGGGAATGATTCATCTTTGGATATTTCTTGTTCTAATATTTTCTTTCTACTAACCAGTTTCCTTATTATATAATATTACATAAAATATCTGACCTTCTCAATTCAGGTTGAGACTTTGAAAGGTCTTAGCATGCAAAACCACAGTCTTCGATGGGCAAGATAGAAGCTATTATTTGATGTTAAAGAACTCAGCACACATTAGTTTATCAGAGTCTCCCCAGAAAAGATAAGAACCCTAAGGAAATGGAATCCAAAGTTTATTAGGTTTATTATTTTAAAAAGGACAAGGAAGAAAGTGTTCTGGGACACAAGATCTCACAAAGGAAACAGATGTGAGGCAGGACCAGATAATAAGCACAAACGGGGTGGGGGTGCGTGTGTGTGAAAGGGTAATGAAGTCACAGAAATGGTCTCCTGTCCAGCTTCAGTTATTGATATTTCCCAATGCCCATCCCTGGGTCAAGAATGGTGCTACATTATGTGTGAACACTTGGAAGGCTTATTTATATGAGTATGAACTCAGACACCACCAATTGGCAAGGCAGTAAGAACACGTTCTGGAACTAGATGTGAAGGCAAACCAGAAGCTTGCCACAAATGACCTGAAGAGACACCACGTCCTAAGGCTCAAATCTCCCCTCCCTATTCCCTTCCCTCAGCCCTCACTCCACCCTGGCCCTCTAGTCATTGATTTCCTTGGCAGTAGATCTTTCCAAGATATGCAAGATGTGTGTATGACTTCACTGCTGCATTTTCTATCCAATTTGGAAATTAACCAGCTTCGTGAAACTCTACTCAACACACACACACAAGTGATGATTCAGGTTCAGTATTAGGATTAGGACAGGCAGCCTCTAGACATAACTGAAGCTTGTTCATATTGTAGTTAACAAATTCCACTTTTCTAAGAAAATGAAGCCCTTCTCTTTTCTCCCAGTTTATTATCATTTGGCTACATCTTTTGCTGCCGTTTTTATAACACATCAAATGAATTTGATTTTGGATTGACTTACAGCTTTTCATAACGTAGTTTTAAAGATCTTTATAAAAATCACTTTAGGAAACCTATTATTTTTCCTAGAATAAAGGTCTTTAAAAAATAAATATTTGGGTCTGGGTGTGTAGAATTGGTGAAGTGCTTCCATGGCACTCATGAAGCTAGACCCTCAGCAGTATGTAAACCAGTGCTGGCGCTCTGCAGGTAAAGACAGACAGGTGAGAAATTCAAATATACCCCCAATTGCCTGTTGTTCTCTGTGTAAGATTAAGGGCTCTTTTCCTCTCTACTTTGGTATGTCTTCTGTTGCTGTCTGTGTTCAGCTCAGTAAAGAAAATATTCCAATACAAAGAAAGTTTCAAGCCAGCCTGAGGTATAGAGGTATATTGAAAATTTCTCAAAAAAAAAAAAAAAAAAAAAAAAACCCAAAACAAAATAAAAAGTAATTGTTTTTATTGCTCCTAAGCCAAAAATAAGAAAGTCAAGAGACAGTACATTAAAGTATAAAAACTACTATAACTTTATATTAATCTAGTATTTTGTTTGCAAAATGCAATTTAAGAAAAATCCTTTGGGGTATAAAATTCCAGCACTGGGGAAAGATGATGCTGTGTAAAGTTCTTGGAAATGCAGTCTTCTTTCCTATGTCTAGTTTATGGTTTGATTTCAGGGATACCACAGAAACCTCATTTGAACTATAGAGCCACTGTGCCAAGAGAGTAAGTTCACATGCTTCCACTTGTGAGGTGCTGACCTTCTCTTTCTGTTTTGTTTAATCAGGAAATACTTGCAGTGCATTGTTTAGGCTTCTAGTTTTCAGATCATCTCCTTTGCCAGCAGTTTGACCTCCTCCTCCTGGGCTTCTGGCAAAAGTGGACTAAGTGTGGTAAAATATCAATTTTCTGAAGTCATCAGGGCTCCAAAGGCTGCATTTTCCTCATTATTTATTCTACATCCTCTGTTCCCAACCTACAAATTAGTAATGCAATCCAGGAAAGGAACCTGGAGCATCTAAATCAAGTGGAGTGGAACATAGAATCCTAGACTCAAAAAACAAAAGCTCATTTACAGAGATATGTATGTTATTCATAATTATGATGGCAAAAAATTATACCAGCAAGTTGGCTTGCACATGCTCAGTTGCCAGTCTCATTGTGTCCCATCACCAACTGATAACCATTTGACATCTCATAACCAAAACAATCTGAATCTATTTTGAGAAGATGGATGAAGCAGTTACAGAAAGGACTGTAGAAAATAGCATGAGGCCAAACCCAGAACTCATTTTTATTTTTCTCAAAAACTCCCTAGTTCTAAATAGGCGATTTGGTTGTATAAGTGCCAGCATTAAAAAGGAGAACTTTTTGAAGTCTTAAAGAAATAAATTTTCTAACCATCAGTATGCTAAGTTTCTAAAGGTAATAAAAGAAAAGTAAAGAAGGCATAAGATTTTTTGTAGAAAAAATATTAAATATTCTTATATTTCTTAAACTCACCTTTTTCAATAAAGAAACTTGTGCAAGTTTATTAATATAATACTTTATTATACTTATTTTCTAATAGCTCCAATAACAAAAGACAACAAGGTTTAAAGTTATATTTTTTATTTATTTAAATGTGTATGTGTGTCTGTGTTGAATGTGTGTGCTCAGGTGCCCATGGAAAACAGAAAAGGGTATTGGGACCCTTACAGCTAGAGTTACAAGTGGCTGTGAACCATCACATAGGGTTGTAGGAACCAACTTGCTTCATCTGGAAGAGTAACAAGTCTTCTTAACTGCTGAGCCATCTCTCTTCAATCCAGATAACATTTGTAAGTTGAAAAAAATGCTCAATTCCAAGCCTCATATTTGAGTATAAGATACAGGCATGTAGAAATACAAGCATCACGTGTAGTTCTTCTACCTTGCAATTTATATTTGAAGACATGACTCATGACCTTAACTTTCTACTTTCTTGCCACCTTTCTGACACATTTTCAAAAATTTGACCAAATACTTTAGATGGTGGAAAAATTACTGGACCAGGAGGAAAAAATTAAACTGTATCAATAAAAAGGGTAAAACCTTGGTTTTGAGATATCTTGTTTTAAAGCCTCTAAGCATAATGTTTTTTGTTTTTAACAGATTGCCTGATATTCTCATGATAGACTTAGAGCCACTTGACACACTAATGGCTGAGGCTGCAACCTAAACCTTCCTTATATGCCCAAGTCCACTCCTCAGGGCCAGTTCTCAGGGCTCTGCTTCAATGTCTCAAGACCTCAAGATAATAGAAGAAGGTCATGCCGTATAGGTAGCTTTCCCTCTAGGTACGAGCTTTGCTATTTGTGACAGAGCTAATTTTGATTCTTAAATAAAGCACTATGGAGTTATTTTTCCCCCTTCGTAATTATCGCCCTGGGAAAGAACTGTCAACTTCTGATCTGACGTTAGGCTGGGTCACTTGCCTAGACATTCTTTGCCAAGACCTAGTCATGTTTTTGCTGATTCATATAAAAAGGGGGACCTTATCAACATCTCAATCAGGAAGCCAGGCCTGGGTAGCAATAAATACAATTCCATTTACTTTAAATTATTATTTTAGCTGGTTGTGATGACAAACTTCTAATCTCAGCACTCAGAGACAAGGCAATCTGAAATTGAAGGGTAGACTCAGCTACATGATGAGTTCCAGGGAAGCCTGAGCTGCATAAGACTCTTCCCAAATTAGATAGATAGACAGATAGACAGACAGACACACAGACACATAGACAGATCACTAACTTATTTTACTCAATTCTAATACAAAAATGAAATGATAAAACATAGTAACTATTATGGAGGAAAGAAATGTAGTGAATGAGAAACTACATGTCTTCAGAACAATATTTAAGTTTCATAAATACTCTATTTCATTTTTAAAACATGTGGACCATTTTATTGTTACCTATACTCTATTTCTAAGTATCCCAGAAGATCCCATGCTGAGCTCATACATACCAACCAGCAATGAGTCTGTCTTCTTCTCTCCCTCCACCCACCACTCAGACATAGGCTTCCATTTTCTTCATACTTCTCCCAGATACTCAGACAGACTACAGAGAATCTCAGCAGAAATACTTTGATCGAGATAGAAATTTATTCAAAGATGAAATTGTTTTAAAAGTCTGGCTTTTAAATATATGTGTTAACTAATAAAAATCATTTATTATTCTCCAGTTGAAATGTCAGAATACCCTCTCACATTTAAAGGTTGTGTGTGTGTGTGTGTGTTAACTCTAGTTCAACTCTCAATTTTCCACTTTGCAGAAATGTAGAGGTATATTTATTCTGTAGAAACTGAAGCTTCAGCCTTTCATTTTTGATCTCTTCTCTGCTAGTAGTTAAGTAGTGAGAAATGCATGCTGTTGGGCAGTGAGATAGGACTTTCAGGCAGCATGGAGTCACACAGGAAAACAGCAGACACTCCTCAGTGAACCTTGTTGCTCAGCCTCAACGGTTAATTGGTTTATGTGTATTCAGTGTGGCTGTGAAACACAGGCTTCAATTTATGATGGGTTTGTTAGTGTGTTCTTTCTGCATCGTGTGCCAAAGGGCTTGAGAATCCTGAAACATTAAATCATCGAGTATTAAGATTGCTCGGTGTTAATGTAATGACTGTTTAAATAATACCTAGGAGACATTGTTAAAAATAGTAAGTATATGTTTCATAGGTCACAAGGATTTTATTTCACTATTTTAGTTTTACACATGGTTTTGCATACAGTGTATTGTGTATGATGTTAAATTTTTAAGTCTTTATATAAAATCCTATTTTAATACTTTAACTATTTTTTTCTAAAACATAGTTTGCTATTGTTAAATTGTTTGTTTAATCAATGTAAAATTCACAATTAAAGCTGGTAAGACAGCTCAGCAGGCACAAGCCTTACCACTGAGGCTAACGACTAAAGGACCTGAGTTTAATTCCAGGACCCACATAGTGGACTGAGAGTTGCTAATTGTACCAGATTGTCTTTTGATTTACACACACACACACACACACACACACACACACACACACACACACACACACACAAGGAAATAAATATAACTTTTAAAAAAGTAATCCTTGCCCCCTCCCATCTCAGCCCCAGCAGCCAGTCAGCAGGTAGGAGTCTTTTGGGAAGACCATCCCACCACCACCACCACCACCATCACCATCACCACCACCACCACCACCACCACCACCCCTGAACTCTGTAATCTATGAGACCCACTTTGTCACCTATACCCCATGAACATGAACCATCGTTATCCTCCCCCTGGTCAACAACCCTCCCACCCACTACCACCCCCATAACATCAACAGTCTCTAGAGGCACAAGCTTCACACACACCAGCTGGAAAACCAGACCCACCACTCTGCTTCCAAATCCTCTCTACCCCAGCATCCTCCCTATGAACAACCCTCTCCAGCAATATCAGCAGACCCTATAGACACAAGTGCCTCCCACAGTGATTAGAAGAAGAAGCATAGGCAAAATCTATGCCAGTTGGAAGAACAGACTCCATAGACACAAGTAAAGCCCACAGCAGCCAGGAGAACTGGATAGTATACTGGATCTAGGTACCTAAGCCCCCATAAACCTCAGCTGAGACAACCATCTCTCTTCTCTCTGTCTCTCTGTCTCTGTCTCTATCTATCTATCTATCTATCTACCTATCATATATCATATCTATTCATACATAGATTTGTTAAAAAATAAAATCAATAAGCTTTAAGATACTATGCCTCATATTATAAAGGGAATTCCATTTGTAGGGGTTAAGGAGTTATATACAATCACAAACTGTTTGCTACAAAATATGTGTATGAAGATGTTGGTGAATATCTTCACTGACTCATGCCCTTATAGTCTTAATTTACTGAAGCATGGTTTCTATTTTCTTTTCATTTTAATAAAAACTTTGTTTTTTTCATTGGTTTATATGGGAAGACTTTGGACATTAGCTGTTTGCAGACAGATACCCTGGAGTGGACATAAAGTGTTATTGAGGCTAAGCCATAGCTGGTGGTAAATTCTATAAACATATCAGTCATTGTTTTTTAAAAAGTTATTTTGTTGTATGCCTTTTTCTTCCTGGGCAGAGTGCCTTCACCTGCCATGATTCCTCAGTCTTCTTCTTTTTTTTTTTTAATTTGCATAGCAGTTTCCTCGGATTATATAAAACAAACAAACAAAAAACTCGACATTAGGCTGTTACTTTCTGCCTTGTATTATTATCATTTTCTCTTTTTGAAACTCATCCAGACATCTACAAGCAAAGTCCAAACCTGGCAGCCCTTCATGATATACAACAAGCCAGTGCTATTATAGGAGAGCTGAGACTGGCCATTGTTGGTTTCACACATGAGAACTACTACCAGCTGCCACACTAGAGTTTATTCAGGGAAGTTGCTGAGGTACAAGGGAAGAGAAGCAGAAGAGAAAAAAGGAACAACCTTCCAGTGGCTTCTCCTTATAAGAAAACAGATTTGCATAGCCACACCTAGGGGTGTGCCCTCCATACAAAGCTGTTCTGCCAGTGCCACCTTGGACTATTGGACTAGCACATTTACCAAGTGACTACAACTTGTCAGGAATTCTTACATCTCACCCTGTGTTTATTAAAAAAAAGAAAGCCAGGTTCTTGGGTTGGAGGGGCGTATGGATTGGACAGGAATTGGGTTGATGATCTCTCGAGTCTGCTTCAAGTTGTTTTAAGGGTGAAGTTTGTCTTTTTGGAAGATGAGAGCTGTGTCTTCTGACAGTCAGTCTGCTGGGTTTTTTGGTTGGTTTTTTTTTTTTTTTTTTTTTTGTGGTTCATTTCCTGTAGTCCAGGTGAGTTTAAGGAATGGGGTGATGAATTTTGATTTTCTGAAGCTCAGAAAAAAAAAAAACTATGAGTTAGTGAGAGAGCCTTGGAAAGTGACAGAATTCAGATGATATAGCGAGGGTCTCTGCTATTACAGAGAAGAGGAAAAAGCGGGAGAGAAGGAAGGTCTGAAATTGAGACACCTACAACCTTCAGTTAGGCTTTGTCTATATTTTAAATAAACCTTAAAGTAGCTGTTTTTGTGTTTCTTCCCTCTAGGGACTCTAATGGCTATTGGCTGCACAATAAAGTTTGTGGATCTCTGCTAGACCTGAGGATAGGAAAAGGTTAAGATGTCTTATGTATTTTGTTTACTCAAGGTTAAAATGTCTCCTGGTTCCTTTTCTCTAGTCCTGAGGGGTGTGGGAGGGGGTAACTGTTTTCCAGTGCAAGATGGCTTCTGGGTCATTCTCCAGGAGAGGCTGCTGGAGGGTTTGTCTGGAAGGATAGGAAGGGCAAGTCCATAAAGTACCTAAGAGCCTTTTGTTACCATCTAGACTTCAGCTCTGAGAAGCAGGCTGGAACAGAAAACTCAGAAATGGAATTTTAGGAAAAGGCTTCCAGGGACAGAAGGATTCTGGTGTCCCACTCTTGAGAGTCCACCTGGGAGACTGGAAGAAGGTATTGGGGTCTGGTACTAACAGGCTGAGTGAATAGCAGGAGAAGCAAGGGATGGCTAGAACTGCTGGCAAAGCTGGATTCAAGTGAATGTGGTGACTAAAGAAATAAAAGCTCCTAATTTAGCTAAAAAAATCCCATCCCATTAGATATATGGGGCAGGTTGGCATGACCAAAAATGAATGGATGATAGGGATATCTCTGAAAATACAATCAAGTGGTGGTGTCTGATGAGGCAGGAATTATTTGCCTCTCACTCTGACAATGGAGGGGCTAGAAAGAGAGGTAGAATACCAAAACTCCTGGAGGACCAAGTACATGGCACCATATCCACAACACCAGGCAAGAACAAGACCAGTGACTGAGCTGGCCGCACCTAAAGCACACACTAAGAGGTCTAGGTCTCCTTGCCATGGAAGGAGGCAAAGGATTTAGTCAGATAGCTTTGGCCAACAGGAAGTATCTTTCCTGGCATGTTTTCTCATCTCCTGTGATACACCTTAAAAACCAGAACTTAAGACTTCTCCCTCTGGAGTCCCCTCTCAAGAGATCGAAGTTTAGCTCTGATGTCAGGGTAGCTCTGAGAAAAAAAATAAACTAAAAATAAAAAATAAATAAAAATGGGTCATGAGAAGTTGCCTTTCCTCAGTGCTCTCAGAATCTAAGTTATCATAGTTAGTAAGGGAACATTTGTGAGGCGTTCCAAAAACTGGGATGGATTCTCCTGTTTATCCTGTACTATCTCCTGCATTTTTTTTCAAAATTGACAGGCTTCAGAGCAGCCCTATGCAGACTTGTCAGTAAGTAGCTCACAACGTTGTCTCTGGCTAAGACCCCCCTTGGTGTATTGTAATTCTAGTGAGGATCTACATCTAGAACAGCCTCAGCTCCCTGGTGCATTTATCTGATGAACCTTAACTGCATGAGTTCTGGCCTGTTCCCAAACTCACCACTCTTCACCACTCTTACTATTTGTCAGAATAGTATTATATATATATATATCATGAAAAGTGAGATCATTGGATTGAGTAATATATTGGAATTCCTTTATGAAGACAGTAGAGTTACAACTATAAGAGCCCAAATTTTTTTCCACCTGAGAAAGTTCTGACAGAGGAAACAGGGTAGAAACTTCCACTATCCAATCTACACCAATTAATTCTCACAGAGGGAGAACTGGATCAGGATCCTTAGGAGTGCTAGAGCAAGTGACTGGTGGGATAAATGTATGTTTTAGGTTTGGAGTTCCCAGAGAGGATGAGGTTGGAGGAGCTGAAAGTGAGCATTGAGATTTGAAAGGTGGGGTTCATTAGCAGGATCTATAGAAGGAGCATGAGGTTCTTCATGGTCTGGTTATGTGGCTAGAAGCAGATGGGTGGGAGAGCAGAAAGCTAGAAGAGAAGGTTTGGAGTTGAGATATGAAAAGGCTTGTATGTAGGCAAACTTTTTACATTTGCCTGTATGCTTGCCTATAAAATATTGGTGTCCAGTGAGCCACTAGGCAGGCATTTTGAGTTATTATCTAAGGGGTACTTAGGCTATTTCTTTGTTTAAAAATAAATAAGATTTATGGTGTCCAGGTAAGGCATAAGGCTAAGTGGATTGAGAGTCTCAAGAATGCATCCTAGAGGTGAGGACAGAGAGATATTTTTGCTGGATTATTCCCCATTATTGAGGACCAGAGTGGGGGATTCCACCACTAAATATGGGTCATCACCCAGTCAACAAGTGGTCCTGGGGAAACAATGTTAGCCACCACTGAGCACTTGTCAGCACCTAGGGTAGGCGTTAGGACAAAGCCCGAGGGATCGAGTCCAGGGGAAGGATCCAGTTATCTGGGCTGGGCTTCAATAGCAGGGAAGGCCAGAAATGAGTGTCAGTCGAGAAGGAATAGCCATGACCAGTGAAGATCATGGCTGGAGGTGATCCTCTGAGAGACTAGAATCCTACCAGAAAGACAGACAATCAAGTCTTTTCCAGAGACAATAGAAGACTTACCAATTGAGGTCAGTGGTATTCGAACACGCTGTGGTGGTGGGGAAGATGGAAGATAGAGCCTGGTAGTGGCTCCAGCTCACGATCTTCTGGTGCCTATTTGTACCTAGGCCCAGGAAAAAGCCTGACCCCAGTCACTGGCAACCAAAATTGGTTTTGCACATGAGAACAGACACACTACCAACTGCCACATTAGAGTTTATTCAGGAAAGTTGTTGAGCAGGTGCAAGGAAAGAGAAGCAGAAGAGAAAAAAGGAATGACCTTCCAGTGGCTTCTCCTTATTAGAGAGCAGGTGGGCACAGATTTACCTAGCCACACCTAAGGGTGTGCCCTCTATATACAGTGTGTTCTTCCAATGCCATGTTGGGTTATTGGACTAGCACATTTACCACATAGCTACTACATGCCAGGAATCCTTACAGCCATAATTTTCCCTGTTTCTCCACCTCCCTGGGAAGCCAGTCACTATGAAGAGGAGACCAGCCAAGCAACTGCTTAGAAACTCTCAGATTTTCAGTGCAAAGCAATCAGACACCTCTTGGGCCTTCAGAAGTTTGACATACTTCTATTGAACTTTTGGTGGAGGCAGATAAATAGGAAGAAGAGAATATTCTTACTGAGGGGGCAAGTAGTTTGTGAGCCATTGAGTCGTTTGCATTTTGCAACTTAATAAACACCAACCAATAAATACTTACAGTGTATAATGATTTCAGGAATGTAGAAAGAATATTAAAGCCAAGGTGCTCCAATTTCTGATTTGCCTTCTCATATTAACAAGACTGTACCTTGGCATTGTGCCTTTGAACAATTAAGTACAAGAGACAGATAGCAAAAACATAACAGTATTTAACCCGTGTGTTGCCATCAGCTGTTTTACACAAGAAAAAGGCATACACTCCTGGATAATATGGGACCTATAGGAAAATAATATTTATAATTATTTAAATATATATAAATCAATAAATCAACTACTCAGGTACCATAGAATTATAAATAATTGTGCAACCACTGATGTATTTGCTTCTATTTTATCAGAGGACTCTTCTCTACAGAATAGCTACTAACAATATTTAAGACAGCCTCTAACTCACAGATATTTTTACAAATAACACAAAGCATTACATCTATAAATCAAACATTCCTAGTGATCTAACTAACTAGCAGGCTTCAGGAAATGTCACAAAACTCTACTTATCAGAAAGATATCAGAAAGATTTTATAATTATCAGAGTTGAAGAATTTTTTTATTTTAACCCATTTCCCACTGTGTATAAAGAATGTTAGCACATGCAAAAATTACCCTTAATGTCATGCTAACTTCTGTTTATTCATCTCTGTGGCTTGACATGGGATATTTAAGACTATTCCCTCGTAGATCAGGTTTTACATGTCCAGAAGTTCCGACTCACACTGGAAAAGCCAGATGAACTTTCTGTGGTCAGCTTTGCAAAGTTCCTACTGGTCTACCACCTTTCCAGATAACAGGAACTTGAAAGGCAAGCTTGAGCTTGTAGGGTCTGAGGCTTTAAGATTTTTCAGGCTACTTCTCTAAAATTAAAGGTCATTTTGAAATAACATTTTCAGTGTTTACCTCTATAAGAATTGTAGCAGAATGACCCATTATAACAACCTCCATGTGTGTCTTCAAAAACCAGAGCAGATGTATTTTTATCAGGCTCCCAGAAAAACAGGCACTTTTCCAAGTTTTCACACCAGTGATGAGTATTCAGTTTAATGGTAGAGAATTTCTCTGGTTTATGCATAGGCTTCAGTCAGTCCCCAGCAACACACACACACACACACACACACACACACACACACACACACACACACACACACACACACACACACTGGGATTTTGTAGAAAAAATATCTGTAGAAAAAAATTTGTTTCAGGTTGGTAGATTTTTATTCAAATGGAAATTTCCCACATATGCTTCTACAACAAGATTTACTATGATTGTTGGGTCTTTGCAACTCAAAATGAACTTGATCTTAAAGGCATACCTTTCTGTGGGGTTTACAAAAGAAGGTTATGAGTCCTGGAACGGAACCTGATTCATGGCTTCTAATAAAGATATTTTAATGCCCCTGCCAAGTTCAGCAACAGGCTTGCCAGAACATAGAATCTCCAGTAAGCCTACTCCTTAATCTTGTGTGAGAAAAGAAAACAGGCCCAAGGGCATCAAGAATTGGACATGAAAGTCTGTCTCTCTTCCCTTCTTCCTGTAAAAGGGCATAACCCGAAGCAACATTGGCAGTATCTAAGGGTATTCAAAGCATTCACAAGTAGAGAAGGCTTCTCCTAACAGTGTAGAAAAACAGCTTTTGTGTTGTATTTTTCTCTTCAAATAAAGTAATCGTTGGTCTGTTTTTAAGACCTCAAACATTCTAGATAAGTGAAAAACAGCATTTGAGTCTTCCAACTAATTAGGCTTGGAAGGCTGACAAAAAAGGAGAAAGATCAATCAAACTGATAGGCAATAAAATATTCAACACTGAGTGGCTTTCCAATTTGTTTTTGTACTTTTGTTGAACATGGGTGTGTCTGGCATCCTGGGAAGTTACATTCTAGGCAAAGTCATAAAAGTAGACAGACCCTATAGGCCTGATTCACAAAAGCTAGCAAGACTTTAGCCCTTGATGTGCTCAACGTTGCCTAGCCACCCACTCCTTGCTGAAGATGGACATCTCCACTTCAAAATTAATTAAACAGAATAGAACATTGCCTGATTCTTAAAAAGAAAATGAAAGCAAGATTTTCCAGAGAAAGATTACGTAAGAGGATGGTAAGTTACTGTTCCCAAGAAAGTCAGCAGAGTGATATCAACTCCCTTCTTTGGAAATCAAAATTTATTATATTTTTTATTGCCTCTAATATACTTGATCTTTGATAGAATTTTACAAAAAAGAAAATGCTACTATAATTTTAAACTACTTTCTACTAACCCACATGATATGATACATGAATATCACATGTCCCTAACAAAAAGGTAAGACCTGATAGAATCTAGGTAGTGGTCCAAAAAGACGGGAAGACAAGTAAATAAGATGAAGACTGTGTTAAAATTCATCTAATCTATATCTTCTTTAATTTTCAAAGGGATAAACACATTACAGGTATGACTGGATAAATTACCTGGTGATATTTGACCAACCATGTGGCTACCTGAAAATAAGAAGTGTTATGGCTTGGCTTTAAGGTTGCAGTCATTTTCCAAATGCCAAAACCTTGAGTTATTATAGTGAACTGGACACAGCTCACAGACAGGCTTCAGCAAAGAAAGTTATTCACTAGAAAATGTTTCATTTCCCCATAGTTTCAAGAGGATGGATGTTTTAAACAATGCTGACTCAGGGACATGCTGATATGTTGGATATGGAAAGAATAGCTCTATTTCCAAGCTTAGGCAACTTCTATATAGTATCTAGATGCTTAAATTATTATTATACACATGAGACATTTAAGTGATCAGAATTTTGTTCTTTTAAAAATAAATTTAGGAAATGTATCAACCAAACCAACGCAAAAATAAGCAATACAAAATTTTGTTAAATTAGTAAACTTCATTAGTTTGAAATGGATATATCTTACTTAAATTTTTATCATACTTGAGAGTAGTGCATATTATCTAGGCACACACAATATTTTGGTGAAATACAGCATCACTCAACAGAAAGAAAAAAAAACTAAAAGAAGATAACACAAATGGAACAAATGGAGAAGTGTAAATGAATATTCATGAACCATCACTTGGTAGGAACTAAGCAAAAAGACATCCAAGGCCCCTTGACACAGTTGGAATAAATAGGACCTGAAAGCTTGAGTCATTAAGTACAAAGTAAAAACAGATGGGACAGTTTATATTTTGTTAAAAAGCAATATTTATTCTATAATGTTCCAAGGACTTGCTGTGACAGATGTTAGAAAAACAAAAAAACATGTAATATAATAAAACGAAAGAAATTTTTCACTGTTTTTTGGGTTTTTTTTTTTTAAGATTTGAGCTTAGTAATCTTAAATTTGGTCTGGAGAATCCAAAATATTGTACATGCATTTCTCTAAAAAAACACTAATTTAGAAGATTGTCTCTTATATTCTTCAGTAGTGTTATATTGGATTACTTTACTCAACTACAAATATACACAGTAACAAGAAAAACAATGCTAGCCGCCCTTGAGAATCATTAACTTAAATGAGGCACTATGGACTTGACCATATAGTATAGGATTTCAAGATGTTCAATGTTCATTCACATTTAGTTTTGTATATATAACCGCCTGCCCCCCACCCCACCCCCAAATAAAAACCCTGCAGGCAGAAGCAGTAGGCAGAAGTTGGAAGTGAGATTCACTGCTAACTGCTCAGTTTCTGACTGGTTGGAGAATGTCAGGGTCATATATTAAGTGTTGCTAGAACCCTAATGTTGCTACCTGCCTTGGGCAGCAGGAAATCAAGGGTCTGGGTCCTATAGCCACAGAAAACCAAACTCTGAAATAAAACAAAAATAAACCTATAATTAACTATATCCAAACAACTCCATCCAGCTCACAGTTTTATTTCTGTCTTCTAATATCCCAGAGACAAGTCTTTGACTACACAGGCATAGATTGTAGAGACAAAGCTAAGGGGCTGATGCACTTGCCCCATAAACATGAAGACAGGAATTTGAATTTTCAGAACGCACATCAGTGCCAGTACACTTGGCTATCTCATGTAATTCTGGAGCTTAGAAAACAGAGACAGGGCATGCCAAGTCAAGCTGCCTGGGTAAACAAGCCATATCAGGAAATTTATGTTCAACAGAGAGGTCATGCTTTAATTAGTAAGATGTAAAGGGCTTGAGGAAGACTCCAGAAGACAACTTCAGGCTGCGACATGTACACTCGCTCACATGTGAGTCCACATATATGTATAAATACTGTGCATATCCTTGAGAGAAAGAAAATAAACCCTACCATGATATTGAAGGCATTTAGAACATGCTCTCTAGATATGCTACTATGGCATGTTGATTACTTTTGAGCTGAAAGTATTCCAGAAATGGCAGGTGCTTGAAGGGTCTCTAAAGCACATAATAGTATTTCCAAAGAGAAAGGCAATATCTCTGTAATGGAAATAGCATTTTGTGCACTGAAGTTTCACTGCTGATACCAAAACGGAACTGTAGAAAAGTATCTAGTCAAATCGCCTTTCTCATTTGCTAGCATCATTCCATGCAGTGCATACTCATTTTCCTTCCAGATGGAAATTATCAATCTTTTGCTTCTTTTTAATATGTAATTTCTCTATCCTGTTTTCTCATATCTCTATGTTTTCCTTATGAAGGTCAGAACATAAAAAAATATTAAAAACTCTACCCACCTTTGCCACCTTCCTGAAGACCAAATGTCCAGGGCAGCCTTCCTGTGCCCCATCTGGCTCTCCTCCCACCTCAGGTAAGACTTCCAGACTCACCACAGACTCTCCAATTCACCATCTTTCCACGTGTTTTTGCATGCCCCATTTATAAGCAGAGAGCTTCATCTCCTGACCCCAACATCCTCCCCCAACTCTACTATCTATTCCTGTGGTACACACCTGGACTCATGTGCAGAAAGAAATATTAAACTTGGGCTACCAACTCTGCCGAAATCATGACCAGAGAATGTCTTTTCCACAGGAAGGAGACAGATTCAAGGAGACAGATCCATTGTCTCCTCCCACCAATCACTACCACCAGCCTGAGAACTGTGCATTATCTCTGCTCTTCAGGTAAGGATTCTAAATTTGCATCACAGCTAACTCCACCTGCACATATCACCTGAGAAAAAGCTCCAAGCATCTCCCTCAAATTCCAGAAGGTTGGCTAAGAGAATCATCTAACTTTACTGATGGTCTTCTCCTGGTTAGAAACTTCCCTTAGCTGGAGCTGAACCAGTATTGCTTCCAATAACCTATTTGAATATCCACGTTTAATTGCCAGACTGAAGCCTAAGCCTCATATAGTTGGTCAACTACCTAACAAACTGGAGTGTGTACTGTTTCAACTGTTTCAAATTAAGAATCTGTGATTTTAGGTTAGTTTGAGCTGAAAAATAATCTGTGATTTACAAGAGACAAGCATCCTTGTGATGAAAATTCCAGGGATGTATTCACACAGAACTGTCATCCAGAGGAGCCAAGGCAGCATCTCCAGCTGGCAGCTGAATTTAGTAATGTATACGAGACTCCCATGTGTTTCTAAACAATACATATTCTTCTTAGTAGCCTAAGGAACTTTTCCCAAAATATGTCACATATTATGACATAAAACAAGTCCCAACAAATATAGAAAAATTGAAGTCATATCTTGCATTTTATCTGACCACCATAAATAAAAGATAAATATATATTTAAGTATTACACACATACACACATATACATATATGACAGAAATTTACAGATAAACAAACTCTTGGAAGATTAAACAATACAGTACAGAATCAAAAATGTGTGGAGAAAAAACAAATCAAGATGGAGATTGAACAAATCACTCTGTGTCTAATCAAAATACTTGAAAGATCTCAAACTCATAACTTAATGATGCACTGGATAACCTCAAAGAAACAAGAGCAACCCACACCTCAGAAATTGATGGGAAGACATAGTCAAATTCAGAACTGAAATCTATACAAAAATATAAAATAAAAAACACAAGGAATCGGTGAAAGGAGAAATTGGTTCTTTGAGAAGCTTTAGCAAAAGAGACAAAATTTAACTAAATTAACCGAAGGAAAATAAAGAGAATCCAAAATAGTAAAGTTGGAGATGAAAAGAATGTTGCAGCAGATGCCAGGGAAATTCAAAGAAGCATAGGACTTTAATATTTCACCAAACCAGAAAGTCTAAAAGAAATGGACAAATTTCTACTTTCATATCACCCACCAATCTTAAATCAAGATGGGGTAAATTATCTATTTTGAAGTTGTATTGGATTTATGCATGTTGTTTTATGTGTGAGTGTTTTGCCTGCATGTATGTATGTATGTGTACTGTGTACATGTATGCTTGGTCCCACAAGTCAGAAGAGAATGTTGGATCTCCTGGAAAAGGAGTTACAGAAGATTGTGAACCATAATGTGGATGTTGGGAACCAAATCCTAGCTTTTTCTTGAGCAAAAAGTGTTCTTAATGTCTAAGCCATCTCTCAAACCTCAAGAAGTAAATTAAGTTAAATAAATCCAAATTCCCAGTAAGATAAATGCAACAATTTAAAAGGAAATCTCCCAATTAAAAAAAAAAATCAGGGTCATATGAATTCAGGGCATATTCTACCAGCCTTTTAAAGAACACCAACATTCCTAAAAGCCGTTCTACAAAATAGAAAGCAAGAAAATGTTCAAATTTCTTTTACAAAGCCAGTATGATTCTGATACCAAAACCATATCTTTGATGGATATAGATTTAAAAATCCTTAATGAAATACATAGAAACTGAATTTAAAAGCACAACACCAACATTCCTAAAAGCTGTTCTACAAAATAGAAAGCAAGAAAATGTTCAAATTTCTTTTACAAAGCCAGTATGATTCTGATACCAAAACCATATCTTTGATGGTCATAGATTTAAAAATCCTTAATGAAATACATAGAAACTGAATTTAAAAGCACATCAAAACATCCATCCACTATGACCAAGTAGACTTCATCCTAGAGATGCAGGGTTATTAACATGTGTAAATCGATAAAAATAATCTACCACATATACAAGCTAAAGGGCACAAACTGTATGATAATTTTATTGCATGCAGAAAAGGATTTTGAAGAAATTTAGCACCCATTCATGTTTTTAAAAAATCCTAGAGAAAGTGAGGATACATGGGACGTAAGTCAGTATAAGAAAGGAAATATACAGAAAACATAAAGTTGATATTACCCCAAACAGGGAGAAATCTAAAGCATTTTTATTAAAATTAGGAACAAGAAAAGGATTTTCACTTCCTTGTTCTCTCTTGCTCAACATGGTACTGGAAGTCTTAACTAGGGCAGTAAAGTGAGTGAAGGAACTAACAGGAATGCAAATGAGAAAAAAATGTCCAAGTATTTTTATTTATTTATAGATGATATAATTCTACACAGAAAAGATGTCAAAGACTCCACTAAAAGCCCCCTAGAACTGGTAAATAATTTAACAAAGCAAGATACAAAATCAATGTACAAATGGGTAGCCTTTCTATATACAAGTGACAGCCCCACTGAGAAAGAAATCATGAAAATCAAAAGTCTAGAATAACCAAGAAAGTGAAATTTTGTATAATGAAAACTTCAAGACCCTGAAAAAAAAAAGCAATTGAAGAAGAAAAGACCTCCTGTGCTCATAAGTCAGTGCGATTAATATTGTGTAAAGGGCCATCCTACCAAAACCAACCTACAGATTCAATTCAATTCCCACTAAGTTCTAATATAATTTCCCACAGAAACTGAATAAACGATCTTGAATTTTATATGACACTACAAAAGATACGGGATAGGTCAAACAATCCTCAACGACAGAGCAAAAGAAGGAAGAGGAATCCTAAAACCTGCTGGAGGTATGTCCATCCCGAATTTCAGTTATGCTATGGAGCTATAGTAATAAAATTATCATGAGACTGGCATTAAATCAGATTCACAGACTAATGAAGTAGAATTAAAAACTCACATATACACCCAATTTTTGAGAGAAAAAAAGGGGCCAACAATACACATTGTGGGGAGGAAACCCCCCATCTTTCAACTAATGGTGCTGGTCAACCTAGATAGTTAGATGTAGAAGAATGACCCCTAATCTGTATCCCTCATCTTGCACAAAAGTATACTTCAAATGGATCAATTGCCTCAACATAAGATCTGATATCTTGATTCTGAAAGAGGAGAAAGTACAGAATGTGCTTGAACTCATTGGCACAGGATTTAAAAAAAAAAAAAAAGAAAAACAAAACTGAACCCCAATAGTTCAGGCATTAAGATGAACAATTAATAAGTTTGACCTTGTGAAACTAAAACTATTGTATGCAGCAAAGGACACTATCACTCAAGTAAGGAGGAAACTCATAGAATGAGAAACATGTTTATTAGTTATACATCTGATGCATGGGTTGGTATTTATGCTATGTGAGTTGTAAAAAGAAAAAATATAAATGGATGAGAAACATTTTTGTAAATGTTCAACTTCCTTAGCCACCAGAAAAACACAAATTAAAACTACTTTGGTATTTCATCTTATTCCAGTCATAATGACTAAAATACATCATCCAAAGGAGCATGAATGCTGGTGTGAATATATCTAAGAGTGAACACTTCTTCACTGCAAGCTGGTGAGACTTTTATGGAAAAGAGTGTGGAGGTTTTTTAAAAAAAAAAAAATTAAAAATAAGTTTACCATATAACACAGCTATACTACTCTGTGGCATCCTACCACCGAGATAGCCACTCACTCATGTCACTTCTCTATTCACAGTAGCAAAGGAATAAAAACAAATCAGATACCCATCAATTGACAATGGATATAAAATACAGTATATTTATCCAATATAATATTAAGCTACTGAAAAACTGAAATCAAGAAATTTACAGATAAATAAACAAAACTGGGAATAATTATCCTGAATAAAGTAATCGAGATCCAGAAAAACAAATGCCACATGTTTTCTCATTTGTGCATATTAACTTTAAATCTTTAGCCATGTATGTTTCATTTTTGGAGACCCATAGAGGTCAAAAAACCACCAAGAGTATGTAGAGAATGGGATTTTAAAGGAGAGAAAATATATAATTCACTGATATAAATGGTTAAAGACAAATTATGGAATAGGTAGGGATATATGAGAAAGGGCAGAATAGAAAAAGAATTGTCAGGATAAATGCCTCTTAAGACTACTCCAAAAAAAACTCATTTGATTTATATTATTGGAGAAGCTTCCTAAAGTATGCATATACATAGACATATATAAGACAAATCTATAAATATACATTAGAAAAGTCAAAGTGGAGTTACCATATAACAGCACAGCAATGTCTCTACTAGACATCAGAGGCTAAAAAATAGCATGGTCCCAGGACTGGTTTGCTACTTTAGGAGTTTTTGGTCAATGAAGTTCCAAAGACCCCAAACATTAGAGACCATTATCATTGTTGTTAGTTATCTTTCAGAAGTTGATAATAAGATCCCTGCTGAATATATTAGAGACGTGGGCCATAGAAGTTGGAGAAACTTCATCACTACTGGGTAGGTTTATAATGCTGGAAGGTGGTCTGCAAGCTACTGAAGGAGAACAGTAATCATCAGTCATACCCACTATGAACACTGTGAGCCACAATAGTGATTGTCCTGGTAAGAGATGCCCATACAAACAGTAGCAAAGGGAATATAACCACTTTAAAAAGTGATCAATCATGTTCTAATAAGACTCGAGTCCTGCTCTACAAGATGAAACCCATGAGTTGCTCTATTATGTGGCCAGGAACCTGTGGGTAGACATCTCCTAGACCCTAGGAGGAAATCTGCTACTATTATTCTGCTAAACGGATATTGTACTAAACCAACTTCATGCACATAGATTCAGGCATCTCGCAAACCTCAACCAGTGAAGCTTCTACTTACAATAAATCATGATCAGTACAGAAACCCACAAATGACCAAAGTCCAAGGGAAAATGGAATGGCAACTATTTAGTCCTTAATGGAATCCTTTCCCCCAAGCCCCCACCCCTATAGACCACACCCTCTCCTCTCAAGACTAGGAGTATTGCAAAAAAGAGGAAGGAAAAAGTGGAAGATCCAGAGGCAGTGGATGACTAAAAAAAAAAAAACAACTGGGATTTGAATTCATAGCTATCATGACAAAATGTTCAAGACCTGCAAAAGCCAAGCCCAATTCCAGCATGGAGATGTAAGCTGGATTGAGATCCCAGCCCCAGCTACTGAGAGATGAAATACCAGTTTTCTCAAAAAGTATAGCCCATGATAGAGAGATTTTGCTCCATAAAAGGCCACACATCTAAGAACATTTAAGTGACACCAACTGGCCTTGAGATTAAGAACGTGTGTGTGACAAAATTGAGTGAGAAGGGAAGGCCTGGATCAAGAGAAGCAGAGTGGGTATAAATAAATACAGAAACACATTGTACAGAATTTTATAAGAACTAATACATTTTTTAGGTACCAGACAAAACAAATGTGATTTTTCTCCTATTCTTGCTTTTAGGCGAGGCCTTATGTAGTTAGTCTAGGCTGGTTTTAAAGACATCACTGAGAGAAACTCTGAGCTTCTGCTCCACTTGGATCCACCCTTGAGCCCTGAGATAGCAGGTGCGCACTACCGTGCCCACTTTGGTGGCTGCTGGGGACTGAATGCAGCTTCAGGCATGCCAAGAGACACTCTGCCAACAGAGCTACATCCTGTCTCCTGATAATCTATTTTATTTTTAACTAATTTCAAGGCCTACTTACAGAATGTACAACAGCAGAAAGTGCATTTATTCACCATAGTGAACAAACAGGGTTGATTGGGGCTCTTTAATTATTACCCAAGGTAATTAAACTTTCTCTTAAAAGTACCAACAAATTTCCATGCTCAGGCAATAGGAATTGCTCGTCATTCTAATGTCTGCCTATTGGGATATATAGTTTTTGTACATAGAGACAAAGAAATGCTGGAGTATTTTCAATTAATTTTCAATCTGTATTTTAAGTTTTACTGAAGTTAGTGATGTTCATGTGAAACTTGGAGGTTTCTCTTTGTGTTTTTTTTTTTTTTATTTTAAAGGGGACTTAGAAGAAAGCTTGAGGATAATGTTCTAGAATCTAAGAAAGAAACAAGGCAGATGAGTTGGAATTCCCAGAATCTTCCAGGAGGGAGATGGAGAAGATGAAGACAGAAATCTAAGCCTTTGAACTGGGTTCCAGGAGGCTGGCAGATTCAGAAAAGGAGATCATGAAGAAGTCACATGGTAGGAAGGAGAGAGGGAGCTTCAGAGAAAAAAAATGAGAGAGTGGAGACTGACCGCAAAGCATGCTTGGATACTGGGCTTTTGGCCAAAGTGATAAAAAAAAAAAAAAAAGTGATAAAGAAAGAAGAAAGGAGAGACAGAAGGATGGGGGAGGGAGGGAAGGAGGGGAGGGAAGGGAGAGGGGGAGGGAAGAAGGGAAGGGAAGGGAGAGGGGGAGGGAAGAAGGGAAGGAGGGGAGGGAGAGAGAGAGAAAGAGAGAGAGAGAACAGAACAGAACAGAAAAATGCAAAAAAGGTTCCAGGCCCTGTGAAGGAGGGACTTCTGGGGAAGAGTACATTACGCCATTAAGGGGAAATTGATGGTTCCCTTTTTCTTGGCATGTCTTTGGGTGAGTCAGATTTCCTGTGACCAGGTATCTCTTGGACAGGTGATTAACAAGTGCAACTATATCTGTTCTCAAGAAAGAAGACAATATATATTGTTCTGCCCATTGGAGCCTGTCAGAGTGTTACGTCTCCACCTGAGACCAGAGCTACTACATTATTTTTGATCAGTAGACCTAAAGAGGGAAAAAGCCAATAACTATCTTTCTACTATTACCAGGACAAATGGGGCTGGAATCCACAGCTGACTATGAGGGCAGGGTTCATCCTCAATGGCCTTCTATGATTCTAATCCTCATACAGCTACCTATCATCCAAGGGCCAAGAATGTAAAATCATTCACATGTGCTGAAGCATGTGGGGCAGGAGGGTTGCTAAAGCAGATTCCTACCATGAAAATCCAGATCTCTAATTTCAAACTGTTTACAGAAGATTTGCAGAAGCTCTAATTACAAACTGTTTAGTGTCTAGCCTGGAGTTTCAGTGAAGCCACCAAATGCAACTCCCAGTCAGAAGTGTATGTTTGGAACAAGAAATAAATAAGGAGAAGGTAGATTATGAATGAGAGCTGCCTTCTGGTACTTCTATCCTGGAACTCGAACTAAATCAAGGGCATTTTATACTTCTGGCCGAGGACAATAAGAACTGCTTACATTTTGGGTTCCAGCTCCCAAATCTGTCTCACTAGTTTCCACCTTCTGTCCTCATCAGTGAAGAACAAATATGGTCAAATAGGAAACATGTAGCACAGCTAAGTAGAAGGAACGCAATAGAAGTTGAAGACAGGAAGTAGCTGTGCATGGACAGGGAGGCTGTGAAAATGAGCTATCTTAACTGGTTCTTTATGGATTGCTTAGTGATGCTGCTCTGTCCTGACTGTAGTTATCTCTGTGCTATTTTAAAGTACAACATTTAAGTAGTTTGTGGCATCAGCACACTGTGGTTCTTCTTGAATCAAACCAGACTCTGGAGCTAATTATAGTTTCTAAGTTTTAAAAATGAAACTTGTGATAGTAGGTTGAACCATATAAAAGTAAACATACGGTCAAATATAACGTACAAACTTACAGTTTCCTGTGATTCAACTTAGTAGATTATAAGAAGAATATTTTTTTAAAGAGACATGTTCCGTGTGTTTAGTATTGGTGAAGAGAAGGCTGTCATCTGCTGTGATTAAACCCACATTTTTATGTCTCAACCTAGACTTTATAGTCAATGAATTCAGTGATGTACAAAACTCTGCTTATGGTCCTGGCTTCCCTAACATTTTGTCCTATTTGCTAATTGCTCATTTTAAGTCCACACTGAAAATAGCAGGAAGGAACTAGTTGAGGGTCTTTCTTATTTCCCTTAGGTTAGTTCAAATGATTTCTACATTTTTCATATGTTTAATTGTTCTCCTGCACCTCCGCTTTGAGACAACACTATTGTGAAGTCTGGCTTTGCCACTCTCCTTCCCTCTAATATAATTTTTACCTAATTTTGCCAAGTCTACTTACTCGATTTGAAACCTCAAAAAAAAGAAAAAAAAGAATGTTTACTTTTTTCCTAAGAATCTCATCACTGCCAGCAATTTCTTCACCATTATTTTATAAATATTCTTTTGTTTCCAGAGGAATTTGCCCCTAGGGGGCTGATTCTAAGCTCCAGGTCAGTCCTGGTGTCCCTGTGTCTGACTGTTACTCCCCGGTTCCCCTTCAATATTTTGATGCTCTAGAAATGGTTTTCTTGCCTTATCACCTGTAGCCTTTATTTTGGCAGGTTCAAGACCCAACAACTGGGTTTTGTTCTTGTTTTTGTTTGGTTCTTTGTTCTGCTTTTGCATCTGCTGGCTTGGATTTGTTAGAAAAAGCAACTCTGCTGCCTCAACTAGATCGAGTGGCATGAAAAACCTACAGACCTGCCTTAAAACAGAGAAATTCCACTGACTCCCATTCAGATTTTTCCTTTATCACGTGGTCATTTGTGGGACTCATGGAACTTATCTATTAGTCAAAGTTGTGAAGTGTCCTGGTATCAGATTATTCATATTTCTTCATTGTTGGTTAGATCTAAAGTGACAAGCTATTATCAAGATTTATTTTTATTCGTGTGTGTATGTGTGTGTGTGTTTATTCTATGTGTATGCTAAAAAGGGCCAGAAGGAGGCATTGGATCCCACTGGATCTGGAGTGACAGATGATGGTGAACCATCTGATATGAGTGCTTAAACCTGAACTTGGTCTTCTTCCAGAAAGAGCAAGTACTCAGAGCCTCTGATCCATCACCCCAGTTTCATGACAACACCACCACCCTTTTAAAATTTCTCTTATTTTCAATGTATGTCTTCCCTCTGTTCTACTGAACTTTTTAATGAGATTTTTCTGCTGTAGGTATTTGAAATTGAAAGCCTTTAACATTTAGGCAAGTTTTGAAAGTTATCTGCTTCCTTTAACTACATTGTCGGGACTCTAATATTAAAGTCATGTTATCAATCCACAGCTTAGAATTAAACAATACGTTTAAGAGATTCTTATGTCAATTTTTGTAATTCTTTTGCATGACTGCTAAAGAATACTTTGCCACACACACACACACACACACAAAAATGTATCCTCCATGAATTTAAAATACATCTCTGTAATGGAATCTATGAAAATCACCCTCTGTTTGTATACCCCATTTTGTAAAATGACCCAGCAAGGGCATCCAGGCATTCGGTGTAAAGCTAAGAGGGTTGTAGGACTAACTTTACTTGTTCCCTTTCTCTGAGTGAGTACTGATCCATACTGCTTATTACCCAGTATAGGAAAACATTTTGTATAATTTGCCTCTAAGCAATCCAGGTAGGAACCAATTCCTCAGTCTAAACATAAGAGTAATTGTTTTAAGACAAATTAAAATTTGAAGTCAAAGCATCTTTTGGACATGCTGCTTCTGTCTACTTGCTCTGCCATGGCCTTGCTGCACATATCTTTCCTCTTGGCAGTACTCTTGACCTCTGGATCTCCTAAAGTAGAAATGCTTTAACCTTTGAGAACACACACACACACACACACACACACACACACACACACGCACACGCACACGCACACGCACACACACACACACACAGACTGTGTTGTAGTGGATTTATGATGTTACATTGTAAATAATTGTACCGCCTGTGAGTTTAATAAAAAGAGGTGATTGTCCAAAGGCAGACAGGAAGTGTGGGCGGAGCTACCAGACTAGGAGAACTCTGGGAACAGGAAGAACAGAGCAGAATGCCAGAGAGAATCCAGAAGGTGCAGAGGACAACTATGCTGCTCTGAGAAAAGTTACCGAGCCCCATGGCTGAACAGGATAAGAGTTATGGGTTAGATTAAGGGCAAAGAGTTAGCAAGTTATATGCCTGGGCTTTAGGCGGATCAGCCTAAAATTAATGTAAGCATCTGTGTGTCTCTGTGGGTCTGTAGGTCTGCGGGCCTAAATCTTGAGGCTAGGCCCAAAAGTCCAGGCCAGAAACCCCTTACTACAAAATAAATCCACTACACCGTGTCATAATTAATGTGCCTTCACAACAATCAGGCATTAATTAATTCACTAGATTCAGAAAGAACCGAGAAGAATAAATATAGACTGTGAACCAGTCTTTTACTCTGGCTAACCAGTTGTAGGTTTGAATATCAAAGTACCACTTTTTAAATAAGAATACTCCATAGAAAGAACACATTCCACTATTCTTTCTTTGGGGAAAGTGTGGCCATATTGCTTTTCTTCATACAGAAGAATATCTTGAGACCACTGGGCATTGAGAAAATGAGTAGGTTGACTTAGCTTCTCATCTTCCAGTAAGCCATGCACACTCATGAAAGACTGTGCTCTCCATTTGAGAAGAGCATTTTAACAAACCAAAGTCATGAAGTAAAGGAGTAGACTCTAAAAGACATAGGAGGAAATCCCAGAGATGTTTGTAAAACAGAGAATGAGCATGAAAACACTGTTGTGTTGCAAAACATCATCAAAGTCATAATGGAAGCTGTAATTGCTTCCTACCTCTATTCTTTCAAAAAACACATTGTCACTCTTTTTATTGTAGGTAAATTAAATGGATAGTTTCTATAATTTCCTCTCTTGATAATGTAATATGTAAGTTCACATAACAGCAAAATGAGTACTCAAATTATAGAACAGAAAACTTAGAGATTGTTTTTCTTAAATGTGTGCTACAAATAACAGACATGAAATGATTCTGACATAACAAAGTGATTATTTTCCTGTCCTATTCAAGTACAATATGATATTAGAGGTTATTGGCCTTTGTAAAAATTTAGGTTAAAGTAAGCCACCTGCCATGTTTCTCAAACTCCTAGGGAAAAAGAACGTCAAGAAGTCAACTACTAGGGAGGGAGGAAGCTGGGGAGTGTCGCAGGAATGAATGAGACTCAGGGATAGATCTCTGAAGAAGTTGGAGATACTAGAGGGAATAAACACCACAGTCAGATCTTACTCAGCTGTCTTCCAGCTTCCTCAGCCTCGCTTCCCTTGGAATGCTTTCTCTGTGTTTGAATCCGTCTTAAATACTCTTTCAGTAATTAAGGCGTGGCCCCACCACACCTGCTTAGGAGCCTGGAATTCCTTCTATAATCAGAAGTGACCTTGACTCAGTTGGGATTAAGGGTGTAGGTCACCGCTCCCAGGATACTCCCTGTGCTGGGATTGAAGGTTTAAATCACCACTCTCTGATTTTCCTAAACTGACTGTGGTTAGAGCTCTGGGACTTCTGGAGCTTTTACTAACACCCCACATAGACTGTGGGTAGATTCCCTCTGATATCTCCAAAACTTCTGAAACTTTTATTGAATCCCCACAGGGGAGTGAGTGGGAGGAGGGGAGGAAAGGGGATCTATAGTTGGTATATAAGAAAGTTTTTAAAGAAAAAATGTCAAAAAAAGAAGTCTCTTGTCAAGGAACACAGTAACTTCAAAGAATAATAAGAACTGGATTTTACTTCTGAATCTTTTCTACCTCTCCTATCTAAATGTTAGTTTCTCTATATCTATAATCCATAAAGCATGATTGGAATACCAAATTTATTCAGGAAAACTTTGTAATTAAGGAAGAATAAAAGGAGGGGGTAATGCGAATAGAGGAGAATGTGAAGATGAAGAGGGGGAGGGAAAAGGGGAAGAAGGGAGAGAGAATAGGGAAGAAGGAAGAGAAAAGGATAGTTAAGAAGGAGGGTAAGAGTTCTTTCGGGGAGGGCTTTTGCAAATTCCCACAGTGTTCTGGGTTTAATAGACAGCACTGGAAATTCCCACTCTGTACTTGGCCATCATATGGAGTCAGAGCTGTTTCCCAGGTGCTGCCTAAGTCACCCATTATCTTAGCTTCATTAACAAATTTGTGTTCAATGAAAACAAAGCTTGCTCTGTTACTTCTTTCTAATCATCTGTTTGCTAGGTTAGAAACATGGTATTTTTGTAGGCAAATAATGCAAAATTATGTACGGGGCATTGTTTGAATTGCAAAAGATGAGAAAGCACAGAGTCTGCTCTTAGGAGTTGCTATTCCGCAGCAGACGTGAGGCAAACAAAAATATATGTATTTAATATGTAATAAACACAAAGCATGCAGGTGGTTCAGTTATACCTAAACTCTTAAAAATGCCTACACCCACCCTCAATACACTGATAAAGTATCAAAAAATAAATTATAAGAATAAGATTTACACTGAAGTTGAAAACCAGAGAAATAAATGTAACTTCAGCAGGTAAACAATTACTTATAAGACAGCAAAAAAAATAAAGGTCTGGACCTCAAGAAAGCATTTGGAAAGATAAGATATGCTTCAGAGTAGTCATGCTAATGAGGAGAAATTAACTTATGTAGAAATTTAAAGAGGAAAAAAGAAAAGAGTAAGTTCTATTTTTTTAATAGTATAAACAATAGGTACATTTAGTAGGGTCAGCATGTGCCCAGAATATGTGATGTCATAATCTCCTGTAACTTGAATGTCTACTGTGCTAAACTAGGTTTTATTGTCTAATCAGTAAACTATAATTCACTAAGTAAACTAATAATAAGAACACACAAAGAAAATAATTATTAATTTTATTATGAGAGGACATCTAGGGGATATCTGTTCTGACTGGATGATAGATTACAAAGTAGGGACATCTAGGTGGCACAGGGAAATCTTGAATATGCAAACTCAGGACAGAGGGTTTACTCTTTACCCAGATACACTTTCTTATTGTTTGTGCCAGAGAGAGTTCTGAGGACATTGGCCTTGGTATGTGCGTGTCTGCTGTTCTAAGGCTAAAAACCACGGTCCCTGAGCACCAGTGGATCACCCATTATTTTGTTCTACCCTACAAACTAAGACATGTTGTTTTCCCATGGATAAAATGATACAAATTCCCCAGCTATCTTAAAAACAGACAGGTTCCAAGTGCTGTGCTGGCAAAATTCAAGTGAAAACAATGTAAGCCCTCAGAAGCTCAAGGAAACTCCCTGATTTGTTGCCAAACTTTTATTTTGTTTTTTTTAGTTGCAGTATATATACTGCTCCTGACACGATTCTATGATTTTAACATGAAATACTTACCTGGGTTTGCCAACAAAATTGTAAATGGCATGAATTAGAATCTCTGACTTTGCTCCACCTTGATGCAGGTCCTGCCTCAACTTGATATGCCAGACTTCATTGACTCCCCCTGGGAGGCCTTACCCTCTCTGAGGAGTGGATTGGGAAGAAGCTTGGGGTGACTGGAAGGAGAGGAGGAAGGGGCAACTGTGGTTTATATGTTTAAAAAAATCTTCTAAATAAAAAGATTATTCTTACTTAAGCATGTTTTTCTCTGTGTGCCTATCTCTCTGTCTCTCTCTTTCTCATGTGTGTATATATGTGTATGTGTGTCTTGACGCTTGCCTCCTCTTCCGTTTTGCTGCTCAGCAAGACACTTCTCAGTCTCTGGATTAATTACTGCTATGTACGAAATGTAGGTATTTGGAGTGAATCTGAGACAATTGCTTTGGGGTTCACGAAACCTACATCGCCTGCTCTGCAATCTCATATTGCTGATTGAGCTTAAGGACTTGCAAAAGACTTCCCCAACTTTTGCATTGCACATTGCACACACATACACAAACATGCACACACATACACACACCTGCACAGAGAGAGAGAGAGAGAGAGAGAGAGAGAGAGAGAGAGAGAGAGAGAGAGAGAGAGAGACTCTCTCCTACTAAAATTTACAAAGAGGAAAAAAACTAAAAAACTACTGAATAGTGTCCTGGTATATACATGCATGCCTATAATTTTAACATTTGGAGGATGGTACTAGCTTGATCTGCATGTGAGACAGCACTGATAGAATAAAAATAATTCAGCAACAGAACAAAATCTTAAAAACACCTTGGCTATGTCTATTCTTTCACTTAAAGAAAGCAGTTAATTGTTGCAAGGCTCTCTATATTTTGTAGCTGTCTTTTTTATAAGAAGAAAATTTCTCCAGTAAGTCAATTTTAGGTTAGGCCATAATCCCTCCCTTTGCTTTAGAGGGCTAACGTTCATTTTCTCCTTGCGTGGTCCTATAAGAGCTAAAAGCACGATGAAAGCCTGACATTTCCTCCTTCATTCTTCTGTGTAAGCACCAGGCTAAAGGCAGAGAGGTAAATTACTACCTTAATCTTTCCACCTTAGCTGCCTTAAATTCCAGGGCCAAAAAACAAAACAAAACAAACAAACAAAAAAAAAACCTTCCAGGAAAGGTCACTCTTCTAGATGGAACTATGGGAACTATGTCTCAGGATAACTCAACAGTTAACAGATTGTTAACAGATTGACTATTTAGCAATTTATGGAACTGCTGTGCAGGACAAACTAGGGCTCTGACAAAGGTGGGTCAAGATCCACAAGTCCATTGATTTGTTCCTCTTCCCAATACGGACACACTGAATAGATCTTTCTCTGTGTTCACTATTATTTTTCTCTTTAACTGGTATTTTGGGTCTAGTAGTTAAGTCCTGTCTGTTGGGACTGGTTCAGCTCCAGCTTTAATTCAATAGATAATATTCTTTCACTTTGGATTCACCTCTCTAAGGAGCAGATGACATTCTGTTGCATTTGTCCCAAACAATGCTGCTTACCATTGCTAACATCTCACAGAGAAGTTTCTATTTCTGGTAACTGCTGTAGAGTTGGTATGAATAAATGCTGGTGGCAATGTATAATGAAGAAAATTGAATTTGATAGGTTAATTAATTCAGTGTGTTAAAATAGTCTCTCTTGATCACATTGCTGGTAAACATAGCTATACTAGTGAAGTATAAACAGGTCACAGACTGCATAATGCACTGTAAATTTCTATTTTTGGTAAAGAGAATTGACAATGTTTACTGGGTTTATATATTTACTTAAGTTGTAAACTTGAACTTTTGCCAATAAATATTATCAGATATGTTTGTTTTGGAGTATGACTCATTTTAAACCAAAAGACATTGAAAGGAAATATGCAATAAATACTTCAAATGTGAATATATCAGTTTGAATTCAACAAAATAGAGGGCAATTATTTAGAAATAACTTCAGAAGGAAGATGCACATTCTGGCTTTCCTTTGATTATAAGTTTCATCATCGATGTGTCCACAATGAAAGAACCAGACATTATTATGATGTCAGTGTATTCCCCAGAGTTACTGAGTGTTTTCTTCACTATGTACCAATGAGAAGTAGTACCATATTTTGGAAGTTGCTTTATGCAGAGGATAGAGCACTGAAAAAAAAAAAAGAACAAGATACAGGAGCACAGGATATACAAATATAGATTTCAGGGATCTCATGACATACACTAGCACTGGGCTTCATACTAGGTCTTCTAGGAGGAAGTAGAAGCTAAAATTGAAAGTTGGTGGTATTAGACAAAGGAACAGGATGTTTAAAGAAAAGAGACTTGTATGTGTGCAGAGACCCAGACTTGTAAATGTGATGTTTAGAGAGGTAATATTAACTCCCTTTGGCTGAACACAGAATCAGAGGCAGAATATAACCATACCAAACAAGTGATGCTGGAGACATAATTAGTCAAAGGAAGGGGAAATAGGATTTGTGAAATTCCGTTGGAGACATGTATTTTATTTAAACAAGAGCAAATATTGAGAGGTTTGTGGTAAAGGAGTCCACAATCAGATTTTTATTCTGAAGTTCACACTACAGTCTGAACAACATCATCATGGGAAGATCAGCAAACTAAGGAGAGTGACATAAGTAATTAGGACAAGACAGAGCGGAGCCATTTATGGCGTCTTCTGTAATATGTGAAGGGAAGGGAAGTGACTCCTTGACTTTTGATAAAGAAAGAAGCAAGAAGTTAAATATGCAAAGGGGAGATGGAAGAATATGGGAACCATGTGAGTTTCTGGTTTCAGGTCCTAGAAGAATCAGGGAGGAATTTGGCAAAATGGGGAACTTTGGTAGGGCATCTCATAAAGGAAGGCAAGGAAAATGATGTGAACACAAGGAAGAATGCTTTATTGTGAGATTTCCAGATGGAGGAGGGCAGCAAGATGTTGGAGAGGTAAGTATAAATTGGAATTTAAACAAGTGTGTAAAAGCTATCAGTCAGAAGAAAAAATATATTTAGACAAAGTACAGAAGGGCTAATGAATGCAAGAAGTGAGAATATTAATTTGTCCTTTTCTTTTTCAGTTTGACCAACTGCAAAATTATATGCAGGTGTCTCACCTTCATCATGACTCAACTATTTTGGAAAGGTTGTGCCACTGTTCCAACTGACAGCTTCCTCCCTGAGGACTAGCATTTAGGATACCAGAAAGCATCTTGTAGGCTTTCAAGGGGAACAACCAATAATCCTACCCAGCTATTGTGCCTATGACCTGAAAGAGCAGAGAGCATGGTGTAATATCCCCAAGATTATGCCAGTGGCACTCATACCTCCCTAGTAACCAACATCTCTCTACTTGGACTCAAGACCTGTTTGACAAAAGGGAAATTGTGCTGGTACTGGAAACATAGCCAAATGCTTAGGGATAGTGAATTCATGGATCTTGGGGAAGCTCAGAACTGCGACTGTACTAAAGCAATCATACGGTGCTAGGCCCAAATGATGGACTACAACATAACTCCTGAGCCTCCTTCTCAGTGATCATGAGGGAAGAAGAGGTAAATTGCTGTGATGACAGAGGTACAAGAATTCTGTTGTAGGATTTTTCTCCTAGAAATGTCAGAGAAACTCTACCCAGGACATGTCTGGCCACCTAACACCTAAACAAGGATGGCACCAATGGACAGACTAACTTGGAAGGGAAAAAATCTCATGATCCTTCAGCCCTATACAAATAATGACAACACAACTGGGGATGGTTAAAAACCAGAGAAATAGTCTTCTCCAGAGAAAAGACCCACAAAGTGATTATCCATCCCAAAGTGGTCAGCACTAAAATATACATATAAATAACACGGTACAAATTGAACAGACTGTGCATGTTTAGGAATAAATATATATAATATAATATGTATAACAGAATTAGAAGCATTGAATTTGAGAGAAAGCAAGGGGATGCCTGGGAAGGGTAAGAAACAAGAAAGAAAAGGAGAGAGCAATGTACTTGAATTTTTTTTGAAAAAAAAAATAAAGTTTAAGCCCCTTTGGATCTATTAATATAGGGGAAATCTCAGTGGGAATGTTAATCAGTTAAGGAAAAAGGGGAAATCCATTTTAATAACTGCACGTAGTAGATTGCCTTCCAAGAAGAGGAAGAGAGAGCTAGGGCTCTGAGCAGAAGTTGCTTGCAATCCAATGGGAGACTTAGAGTTAAATATAATATTTGTTAAAGGTGTCTAGAGAAACACAAGAATTGATGCCTCTCTGTATTGCTTGAGTATTTTCCCTGAGGTCTTTCTAACTCTGTCTCCTAGGCCTCCGAGACATTGTAAGATGTCAATCATTCAAGACCTCCCTCAAGTCCCACTACCCCAACACAAGCATCTTCAGTATTGCATAGCTGGTCTGTAACACAGTTCTATTTTGATCAGCAGTCACCGAGACACTAATTTAGGTACATTACAAAACCATCTAAGACCTCCCACACATCCTACTACCTGAACACAAGCATCTTTGGTATGTAGTTGTGCAGTATCATTTTCTTTGTTCTCAGAAGTCATTCTGGTACTATTTAGCACAACCCAGTCACTTAGTACTTTACATAGAGTTGCTGTTTATTAGCTATTTATATTATATGGCTTGCAAATCCAAAGATAAATGGGTGAGACCAATTTACCCATAGCCCAGAAGGTTCTGAAGCAATGTCAAGCAGATATGATCAACACTAAGCTTTATGCTTGCTAACTTAAAAGATATAAAAAAGCTTATTTATTAAATAAGCTAATGATCATTTCAAATTCTAGAAAATATCAAATGCCTCATATTTTCTACTTTGACTTTGAGATAAAAACTAAAATGTGGCATCTAAAAAGATTTATCCAGGACTTTGGTATATAAACTTAAATCCTCAGAAACATGGCAGATTTGTTATATGGAGAAATAAAAGAAAACGTAACAGATTCCCATATTCCTGATAACTCCAGTCTTGAGGACTAACAAATTTTAACACATTGATTATTCCCCTGTTTCACAATCTTTGATCCTCTTATGACATCCATGGAATGAACGTCTTCATAAGTTAAAGGCATTAAATGACGTAAGTATCCCTCTGAAATGGGGATCCTAGCATAGGATATAAATAAAAGATTCTGTGCAGCTGAAAAGGAAAATAAAAATGAGTTTAAAAAAAGACTCCCAAGGCCCATTCCAAAGAAATTAAATGAGACACTCTGAAACGAGAAACATGCATTTATTTTATTTCAAATTCTGACTGGTCTAATTGAAATCTAACAGTTGATAAGATGCTGGTAGCTGGCCCGTTCTGTTCCCAGTATATAATCAGGATATGAGTGTGACTATGATGCCTAATAAGGGGCTGAGCTATGAACACCAGTGCAAAAAGGCTTTAAAGTCTCATTTACATACCCAGAAGCAACAGGAAATGTTTTCTGGTGTGTTTTATAATAAGGGGGAATTGACAAGGAAAACATTTAACTGGAAGATTTACATGCTAAAGTTTGTGACTGGAAAGTTGAAAACAGTAAAACTGTTTTCTTTAATGTTTAAATGTATCATCAAACCAGCAAAGTGACTATTCAAGAAGGTAAGAAAATAGACAAATCAAGTATACAGCACACTTACTGTATCTGTATGGAGTTGAAGGAAGAGGGAAAGGAGGGATGAGGGGCCGGATAGAAGATCACTGATTCATGAACTAGATAACCATGAGCCATCATCTGATTCTAACGCCATTTAGACTGAACGTAAGAGGTGCTCATTTATATTTCTCAACCTTGAATAATTCTCGCCCAGTAATCACAAAGCTTCTTCAAGTGGTTATTTAAACTTGGGGTTCCAAAGAGAGTTCACCTAACAAATATTACAGACTCACAGAAATTGTATAAAATGTCTCCTCAGATAAAAGCCCAATTTCTTCTGACAAGCAATTCCAAGCTTAACGGTACTACTGTTATCCAAACAGCTCCATTGTGCTACTGTATATTTGTGATGTTGCTATGCAACCAGATGACTTAGGTATTGCTAGTTCCATTTTCTAAGTGATGAACCAAAGACCTAGTTATCTTCTCAAAATCATGACACTGTCTGAATAAAAAACATAAACTCTTACACACTCAGCTGAAATGTTCTTAAAATTGGCAGTAAGAAAAACTGACAACAGGGAAGCAGATTTCCTAGTGTTTGATAAGGATAGAAGATGCCACAATAAATCACAGGATTAGGAATAATGACAGTATGGATATATATTAAGTAACTCTAAGGAAGGGCTTTATTTCTCTAAAATGTGTATACATGTACTGTGCTGAACTAATTATACACCATTGTAAAAATAGAAACTCCGATAGTCTTATAGTTATAAAATCAAAGAAATTTATAAGCAATAAGATTTAGCATTATGTAAGCAACAATAATTTAGTATGGCAAAGGATGCCATTTCATACATAATATCATAGCTATTATACTGATAATCCAAACTGATGACTCATCATGTCCTTTGCATTTGACTGTGTCACCAGAACATTAAACCTTCCCTCTTTTACCTTTCTGTTTGCCTTAAATGGTTGAAATTGTTGCCTATGCATTAGAAACACTGCTAAATTAGCTCACGAAATAAACCTATGCAAAATCTGCCTCGCAGGAAGCGTCCTTCACACAGTTCACTGCATGGCTCTCCTCTACAAAGCTCTAGAAATAACATGAGATTTATTACTAAATAAGTAAGCTTATCACGACTTCTAAGAACAGTGAGAGACAACTTTCTTCCCCAATACCATTTCAGATTTTCCCTCCTCCTGCAGACATAACAATATGGAATGGATAATGACTATAAAATGGAAGAGATGGTGTCCTACCTCTTACTCTCTTCACATTATGAGTGGCCAACACCCATACCAATTGAACTGTCTCTCTTTTGAAAATGTGAACCAAATGATACAATGAATAAGATGGTTAGAATTAACTGAGTTAAAGTTAAACTCAAAGCATCAGTTACCAGGGCAATAGCAGATTTCAGAGACATGTGACTATGATTACAGGACCAATTATTCCTACAGCTTCCAAGCTGCTCTCAATTTATGAAACCCTTACATAATGAGATGCTAGTAAGTCATACATTTTTTATGAAAGCAAAATTTGGTTGTCTCTTGACTGATAATAGAAAGGGAAATGTCAGGAGTTAAAATATTGGGGATATAGAATTTATTATCTAGTTGTTAATGGAATTGACAGTCTGGGCAAAGCAGGAAACATTTTTTTCATTTCACAGTTGGAGGGGATACAGTCTATCATGGTAGGGAAGGCAGCTGGTCTCATTGTAGCTGTGGTCACAGAGAAAAGTTTAAAAATAGAAAAAAGCTTTCTCCCTTCTATTCATCCAGGACCACATCTAGTGGGTAGAGTTGCCGAGTTGCCCACATTCAGGATGAGTATACCCTCCTCAGTCAAACCTTTGCAAAAAGTCCTTAACAGATATTCCCAGAGTATGTATGGTAATCTAAATCCACTCATGTTGACAAAACCTAACCATTATAAATCCACTCTTTCTCAACCTAATACCCAACATCTAGCTTAAAAATGCAATTCTACTCTTGTTTCCTAGAGTCTCAATTTTATCTCATAATGCAAAATATATTTAACTCAACTCTAGATATTCCCAGTTTTTAACAGACTCATCCCTGTTCAAATGCCAGAAATTTAATGTTTTCCTTAGTAATGCAAGACACTTACCTATGAGCCTCTATAAAACCCCAAAACAAGTACATTCTTCAAATCTACAACAACAGGAAACACTCCCATTCTTAAAGGGAAGAATGATGACAAAGGCAAAGAGTAACTCAGAAGAAGATCAGATTCCAACAGGACAAATATCAAATCCTATAATGCCACCTTGTGTGTGTTATGGAACCATTTGGGCTCCCGTGGGCATAGGTGTCCCACTCTTCCTGCTCTGCTGCCTGCATCACACATAGAAACTCTATGAACCAGATCCCACTCATATAGTTTTACTCAACTGGCATGGCACAGGAGTGTCACCTCCAATGTCTTAAGGATACATAAGCTTCACCTTAACATCTTCATTCAGCTTCTTTTCTGAGCCTCTTCGCAGCGAATCCAAGCCTTCTGCATATCTACTGGCCTTATAAGTTTTCTGCAACCTTTGTTCAAGCCTCCACCATCTTGTTCTAACATCTTCACTACTACAAGACCAATACCACAAAAATATGTTGCCAGGTTGTACTACCAGCTCAAGATGTAGCCTCAGCCCCGGGCCCACTGTTGCAGTGGACTCAGAGTATTTTCAAGGCTGACCCTATGAAAACCCTTATAAACAGCACACTTGCCAGCTATGTATTGACTAAACATAATGAGAAAACAATGGTTTTGCTAGATGAGAACTCAAAAATTTGTCTAGGACCATGATATGATACCTGTGAATCAGTTTAAATTCCTACTTTTTCAAAGCTCTTTAGCCCATTCCCATAGTCTTAACTATGACTCTTTAATACCCAGAAAAACAAAACAAAAGAAAAGAATCACTAGCAAAGTTAGGCGGCTCATGCTTGTAACCCCAGCACTAAGAGAGTCTCTGTTAGGTTTTGAGCATATTTGGGTGTGGTTCGCATATACTCAGTTTTCTGGCAGCAGGTTTCTATGGATGCAGGATTTGGGAAACATGGCAGAAATTAGCAGGAAATAGCAAGGGACTCTTAACAGCTGCTTTTATGTAGAAAAGAGCTTTATTGTATATGATTAACAGAGGAGTTATAGTTTTAATGGGGGAGAAATAAAGAATAAAGAGAAATGGAAGGGAAGAAGAAAGAGGAAGAAAGAAGAAAGGGGGAAAAAGGCAGAGGAAGAGAGAAAGACAAAGGCAGAGGGGAAGAGGCAGATGCACATGGAACTTTGCTTATAAAAGGGCCTTCCTGCCGTCAGAGCCTAGGGGAGGGTGTGGCTCTTAGAGATTGACAGTCACTATAAATTCTAGCTAAGTCATATCTATGTAAAATAGGGGAGAATCCAAGGATACACAATAGAGGGAAGGTGGAATTGGAGGATAAAAAGGGAAGAGAAGGGAAGGAAGACAACCAATTATTGATACTAAAGACAAACAATGAACATAGAACCAACCGTCCATTTCTTTCTTCTACCCTTGAATATAGAATGTCTGCCTTCATGGTAGGTATTACTAATCAGAAAAGCTTCCTGGATCAGATATTACCTTGTCAGTTCCCATCTTTCCTAGTCTATAGAGAGCAATCATCAGTGGCATCAATCGAAGAGAATCAGGACACTGAGCATAAACATGTTCTCCTTCCCATATGACTTCTCTCCATGAGTATGCCTGTCCCAAATGATTTAATCTCACGGTATGTGTATAATTCTTGCTCCATCTTAATATCTTGGCAGAATAATAGTACTCTTGTTCTTACTTCACAATTGAACTTTCAGAGCAAGTGGAATAAATCAAAATAAATGAATGGATGAGTAATAAAACTTTTTGATGAATTAGCACAACAGAACTGTTCTAACAAACTGACCCATAACATGGTGTCCATTCTGATGATAATTTAGACTTTCTGATACCAGAAGTGTAGAACACAGTCACTTTTGACACAGTTCTCAGTTCTCTGCCTCCTCCCAATCTCACAATGTGGTTGGTCCAGATATATATCTTATATAACTGCTCCTAATGAACACCTCCCTGTGGGTCAGATAGAAGCAATTTCCTTTACCAATTCACTGAACCCCCACAGCACACCCACACAGATTACCTAAATATGCTTCAGTGATGATCTTTCAGTCACAGGTGAGTCCATGAAAATGCATGCTGGCTTCCTCTAACTCCTAAGACAAGAGCAAATGCTATCATTCTATGTTCTGTGGTTAATCCTGTGCCCTCAGCATGATTCCTTAGCATCCCTGTGTTTATATCATCTTAGCTATACTGGCCCTGTGTGTTTGCCACCACTGGACAATTGATGTCAGTAAAATCTGAATCCACTACTCTTTACATATTTCCTCTATGTACATCTACAAACCATTCTCCCATAGTACTTTTCTATGTAATATGTTAGCTATTGTTCAGAATGACAGATAGATTTATAGGACTTTAAATATATCAAATTTAATATTACATTTTTTTTTGCTTTTTTAAACCCTCCAATAATTTCTCACTGTCCTTTCTTCTCCAAAATCTACCACACTATTCAGTAATACCTGCTTCTTTTTTCCTCTGGTTTCCCTCATTCTATAGGAATATTTCTAAAATCTGTTCATTCCTGTCACAGCAAAGTATATTAGCTTTTCTTTTTTTCTCTTTCCTTTCTCTTCAAATCAGCACATTTAAAATTTCATATTATGATGAAAATACATTTCCAAGCATTTTAAAAAACAGTTCCACTTCATTAAATGGAATCTGAAGCCAACTAAATGTTGGCTTCCAAGAGACTTAAGCAGCTGTGGTATTAACAGCTGCCTACATCCAAATCTTTTCAAAGATTTGCTCCAAACAACAAGAAGATAAAACTACCTTAAACTCTTGCTTTTGATATAACCACAAAAAAGAAATCATTACAATTTTAAATTGCTTATAAGTGGAAAATAAAAATTAAGTCAACATGGCAAAATTTTAAATCACTCCACAACCATTCATAGCCAACAAGGAAGTTGGGATTTTTCTAGTGCATAAGAAAGAATAAAGAAGAACTTAGCTCAAATAACCCCAGAAAATAGAGCTCAAATAGGCCTAGTAACAATGATGGTAACATTGATAGAAATAAGAATCCATTAATCCATTACATCTAGATAAGTAAAACATGAAAAAATGTAGAAAAATATGTCATTAGTTGAAATAGAATGTAATAATTAATAAATGTAACTAATAAGTGTAAATATGTAAATAGAATGGCCCAGGAAACTCTTACAGAAGAGAAAGAAAAAAAAAGCATGAGATCCAGAGGCCATGGATAACACCAAGAAAAGGAAGACAGAAGGCTGTCTAAGCCAACAGGAACAAAGCTCAGATGAACGCAGGGACTAAAGCAGCATGGACGGGGCCTGAACAGGTCCTCTGCATACACATTATAACAGTGTTGTTATGGACCTCCCGAGTGTGAACGAATAGGTCTGAAATTCTTGTGCCTTCTCTTGGGCCCCTTTCCTACCTTTCTTGTCTTGTCTAACTCCAATGTTGTCTATGTAATGATAAATTATAGTTGTGGGAATTTGTTACATATGTGTTTTATTGGCTTTTGTACAAAATACTGGCAAAGAGTGGGACTATTCAGCATTCCTTGAGGGAGGACCCTTCACTGGTATCGCTTTACAGGCTGAGAATTATTATAAGAGGGCACTGTAAAGGTGAATTTTTCTTTGTCTTGTTCTTTTAAAGGTATTGTACAGAAACAGTCTTTTAAATTCTTTAGGTAACAGAGAAGGCAAAGGAATCCCAGACTGTAGAGAGCCCATTGGTTGGATCACCTTGCTTATCATCCTGAGATCTGTTTCCATTCTCCACTTTCCAGATTTCTTCTTAATAACAAATACAGGAGAATTCCAAGGGCTGGTTGATTCTTCTATATGTTGACCATTTAACTGCTCCTGTACCAGCTGCTCCAAGGCCTGCAATTTCTCTTTTGGCTTCTCTGTTAGCCATTTTAGAGATAGTGCTGTGGGTGGCTTTGGCTGTTTTTGTTTAATTTTAGATGACCTTGCTAAAATTGGTTCTTTATATTCCTCTGTTTGGGTATGAATATCTTTGTGTTCTCTCTTGACAGGTTTTTCTAAGACTTTTTTCTTGGCGTTTACATTAATTGACTTTTTAAATGATAAAACAAATCAAACAAAAATATTCATAATAAACAGTATGATAAACATTATGATGAGAACCCCTTCTACTTTATTTATATTTTCCTTTACTGATTCCAATATCAAATAATCTAGGGAAAGATTACAGAAAGACCAAACACCCTCCATTGCCTTAAACAAATTCTCCCTTTAAAAAAAACAAAAAAATTCTATTTACTCACCAATTTTGCTGTCTGTGATGATTCCCATGGCTGTGAAGTGGGGCAGCTATCTAATGTGGCAGCAGCCCAAGGAGAGGTCCAAAAGACAAAAAACCACAACCCACCAGGAGAAATAGGCTACTGTCTGAAAAACTTACCCAAATAAGAGTGAAACAGAAATACGTGTGGCCTGTCTGCCTAAGACTGGAGGCTAACTCAGAACAGAAAGCCTGGCCAGCCGGTAATTTCTCCTCCAGCCAAATGTTGCTCTGGCCCACAAGTGGTTTTTGGGGGGGGAGGATGGGAGGAATTCGTGCCCCAACGTTGGGCGCCAAGTGTTGCATGAATGAAAGAAACTCAGAGCCAGTTCTCAGGGAAAGGCTGAGATACCAAAGAGAGGAAACACCACAGTCAGATCTCACCCAGCTGTCCTCCATCTTCCTCAACCTCGCCCCTCCTGGCTTCTGCCTGCTTTGTCTTTCTATTTCTGCCTTAAATACCTTCATCATTCAGTTGTTTCACATCCAGGTTGAGATTAAAGGCATGACATCACCACTACCTGCCTGGGAGCCTGGATCTCCCTCTGTAAACTAAACTGATCTCAAACTAAGATTTGCTGGAATTAAGAGCATAGGTCACCACTCCTAGGATATTCCCTGTGCTGGGATTAAAGGTGTGAGTTACCACTGTCTGATCCTCTTAGACTGACTGTGGATAGATCCCTCTGATATCTCAGACTGGTTTTATTAAATTTGAAACATATCCCCAAAAACCTCAACTATGTATGCCATGATTTGGATAACTGACAAAATTTTAACATGGATCCTGGATGGAGTAATGAAAGGATGATATAATTATCTCATTATTTTTATGGGTTATTCAAGACTTTGTTCTTAGGAAATTCACACTAATAAATGGTTTTGAAGTCTGCAACTTCTTTCAAGAAGTAAAATCATGTTTATGAAAAGAGCAAATGAGAAAGTAAAACAAAGATGTCAGCAAATATTGGAGAGAGCAGTTATATAAAAAACTGCTGAAAAAACTTGCAATTTCTCTACATTTAAAATGAACCAAATATTTTTATAAATTCTTACTTTACTATATTGGTAATAAAACTTCTGATCATTTTTCCCTGTTTAAAAAATATAAATTTCTGAAGTCAAACAACTAGAAACAAAAACATGTAGTGCTTCTCCAGACACTTAAGAAATTTGTTTTTATGATAGAAACAAACTATAGTTGAGTAAGCCAATATTTTATTTTTAAGCCAAATTAGATTATACATATTCACTAAGATATCTTAAACACTGTGTGTATTTTTGATACACTAAGTTGTTCCAATGTTGTCAAAGGTTTACAGTAATTGGAAATATATTCAAGCACATTTGAATCACTTCATGAATTTTATTATTAAATTGATATCTGATCGAATACTTGTTTTTAACTGATCTATCTACTGTTAACCCACATTATAATCTTAAATTTATTACCTGAATATAGAGAAATAATAATGATAAGCTGAGCACATACTTAAACTTAAGTATGTTAGTTGGGAAATGACACTAATTTGGTCTTTAAAAACTAGAGATTTAATTAGTTTCTTATTTATATATAAATAGACTATGGATCAAAATAGACAAAAATAATTGTCTAACATCTCACAGTTTGTAACTAATGAAGACATGTATTTCTAATACTGTTTAACAAGATCAGAAAGATTATATTTTTCTAGTATCTTAAATAGCATGCAGCATTTCTAACATAATTAATAACAAAATAACTTTTATTGAAGGATTTTTGTCAGAGCCTCAGGAGAAAGTTATTCAACATCATCAATAATTAGATTGACTTTCTGATTTTATTGATATAAACATGGTATTTGAAGTCTACCCTGAAAACACAGCATGCTATTGAAAAATAATTTTCAAGTATGCTTTATTATTCTAGAGGGATCTACATATAGGAAACTTATACATAAGCAATATTTTGTAATTTAAAAAAATGGCCTTGGAGAGTAAAAGTTATCTCTTACTAAATAATATCCTCATTTTGAAGTTTAGATTTAGATTTTATTTTAACAACAAAAAGCAGTCAAGGATAAAATAAAAATGAAGTTCTTTCAAATATTCTTTTCGAAGTCCTGTAAAGCTAGTTTATATATGAAGCTGCCATGTTCCTAAGCCACATTAGTTCTATTTACAGGTCCATTGTCAACACAGTCAGAGTCAGACTATGAAATACTGAAAGAATATAGAAGAAATATTAGAATAATATATTGCTTACAAATCAATCATGTAGATAGGTTTGATATATTTTCCAAGTCTACGGAGATCTATAGACAATATTTATTTAGAAACATTTAGTCTGGTGAAATGTATAATTTTTGTTATATATGTACACTGATGTTGGGTTCAACAGAAAAGCAGACAGTACATACAGTACTATTTGATTTTCACAATAACAAACTTCACATAACAAAAAAAATCAAAATAGTTGAGTTTTGTTTCTCAGGTATTTTAAGTAGTAAATCCAATTTTTTTTTATCTCCATGGGTTACATTTTTTAAATAAATAAAATTTCTGGAGAAATTTTGTTTCTTCGTGTCTTCTGCTATGGAAAAAGTTGGCAAACTCAAACTGCCAAACCGGAGATTCTGAAAACTGGAAATACAACTTATCATTGGCCTGCAATCTTTATAGCATACAGTCATTTTGATGATTCATATATTACACTGCCCACAAGACTGGAAAAGCTTGCTTTTATGAAACAGACTTTAACCAAAATCAAAAGTCCCATTTTAATAGCATGATGCTTGATTTCTTGTAGAGGTTTTCTCCTTTCCCTTCTCTTGTCAAGAGCTCTAGCTTTACACTTGAGCTGAGAGTTAGGAGTAAAATGCTGCATGCCTGGAGAAAAGCTTTTGTGGTGTTTCCAGTGGTTTCTGGGCAATTCTAGACAACAGCTCAACTAAGTATACTGTATCTGTTTCATTACATTCATCTGGAAGAAACCCCACAAACCTAGAAGTACTTTGACAACATTCACTTCCTTTCTTTCTATTTTGTAGGTGCATGTGGGGTTATAGGTATACAGTTTACATGGGTATGTGGTGTATGTACTACTGTTTGCTTACAGAGGCTAAAAAGGGTATTGGTTAATCTAGTCTCCATTATCCCTCTCTTCCCCTTCCATCTCCTCCTCCTCTTCCATCTCCTCCCCCTCTCCTCTTTCCTCCTCTCCCCTTTTCCCCTCTTCTCATCTCTCTATTACTGTTTATCCCTCTTCTCTCCCATATTCCCTTGAAATAGGACCGCACCGAGCCTGAAGGCAGGCCTGTGGACAGTAAGCCTCAGGAATCTCCATCCTCTTTTGTCTCCCATGAAGTGGGGTTAGAGGCATGCATAGCTTCACGTAGTTTTTGCACATGGTCTGAGAGATTTTACCTGAGGTCCTCAGGCTTCTGTAGCAAGCACTCCTACTCACTAGACCATTTCGCCAACCCAACAGCACTCCCTTCTATAAATACTATGATTTGAGTCTGCAACGTCCTTCACAAATTTATGTACCAAAGACTCTGTCCCTAGTTGATGAAACTTAAGGGTGAGGAACCCTAGTGGAGGAATCCCAGGAGATTCTTCCTTGACATATCTGGCCACTTCCTCTCTCTTGCTGTCTGGTTCTGGGCCACCATGATATGAACAGAAACTGCACCATCTGCCACCCACCAAAATTTCCTCTGTTACCTTAGAAACAAAGCCACATGGTCACATATTAAAACCTCAACTCAGGTAACAAACTAAGTCATTGCTCCTTTTAAGTTGATTTTTTTTCTGATGTTATATCACATTGAAGATTTAGACCCTTATAAAGTAACAATTAAAGAATTTTCCATAAGCCACAGAAGGACCACAGTAATAGTTTTGATTTTTTTTTCAAGACAGGGATTCTCTGTGTAGCCTTGGATAACCTGAAACTCTATCTATATACCAGGCTGGCCTTGAACTCACAGAGATCCACCCTTAAAAGGCATGTGCTCAGCTCAGCTCCAACTCGATTGCTATGTCCTATATCCCACCATATCTTCATACTACAATCCTATATCCCACCATATCTTCATACTACAATCCTGATACTACCAGTTTATTGTGTCATTGGTCTTAAGCAATAAATTCTGCTCTCCTCAATGCTTTGGGGACCAACCACACTTCTTATGGTCCTCAAGAAGTTTATCTACTTATTTTTTTTACAACAGTGCATTTCTTCCTGAATCTTGGTACGGCATGCTAACTATATCTTTTTTACATTTTGCCGGCAGCATTTTGACTTTATACTCTTGGCATTAATAAAGATGGTTTTATATTTCTTAATTATTTCCTACTCTCATTTTTTTTTCTTGTCAATATGTTGAAAAATGTTTGAGGTACATTTGGAAGTTTTCACTTGAACAATTGCTAAAATCCAGAAGATAGATGGGGAGCTTCAGAGAGGGCACTCTATCATACTTGAGGCCTTAGATTCAATCTGTAGCACCTCATATAAACAGATGTGATGATATATGCCTAGAATTTCAGCACTTATGAAGTAGAAACAGGAGTATTGAAATTCAAGGGTATCCTTGGATATACAGTAATTTTAAAGCTAGTGTAGGATACATACTACTCAGTCTCAAACAATAACCTAGAACAGTTTTTCTAAGTTTTGAACAAATATCTGTAAGTGGCACTACTCTCTAAGCCCCCAGAAATCAGATTTCAAAGCCAAAGAAGGTCCAGTCATATCCAGTCACAGTGGAGGAACAGCACTCTCAGGATGAGTAGGAAATTCAGTGCCTAATCTAGAAAACCATATGGCATTGGATGGTAGGATAAATTCAAGTGAGAAATTGACAGTTCCAAGAAAAACTACAAAACAAATATTTTGGCAGACTTCCATAAATGAACAAAGACCAAAACTGAAAGTACAGTTAGATAATATTTATATCCAAGTCTTAGTCAACAAGGGAGCTGATGTTTCAATCATAGCTCCAATGGCATCCAAGATGGCCTTTACAGGCAGTGGATATTTGATTTCTAGATATTGGAACAATATCTCAGATGAAACAAAGTATAAGATGGCTCGAATGCATAGGGCAAGAAGGTCAGAAAGACGGTTGAAGCCACATATGGCTGACATAGCAATGAATCTATGGGGTCGTGACCTTCTACAGCAATGGAATACCCAGATTAAAATCCCTCCAGGTTCAGATATCAAACAGAGACTTGATTATGTTTCTGAAAGCAGTGTTTTAAGGTGCTATGAAAAAGAAAATCACCAGCCATTCAGGTTGTGCAAAAGAATTACCCAATAGCTGCTGAAAATGTAAAAACACTCACAGTACTGCCATTGAGATGGTTGACATAAAAGCAGATTTGGGTTCAGCAACGGCCTTTGACAAAGGAGAAACCACAGGCTTTAGAACAGCTGGTACAGGGGCAGTTACAAGCTCAGCATATTGAAGAATCAACCAGTCCATGGAATTCTCCTGTATTTGTTGTCAAAAAGAAATCTGGAAAGTGGAAGATGGTGATGAATCTGAAAGCAATTAATAAAGTGATTCAACTCATGGAGTCTTTACAATCTGGTATTCCCCTGCCTTACCTGTTACCTAAGAGATGGCATATTATAGTTATTGATTTGAAGGACTATTTTTTTTTTTTTTTTACCATTTTCTTAGTTTAAAAGGTGTATTGGACATGGAACTTTATATTCACAAGGATAAGATAGATAGAGTATTTTCTTTAATTTTTCTAAATAAGAATGGACTAGATATTGTAACTGTAATTTTTGTTTGATAGCTGTTTTGAATATGTAATTTTGCTATGTTGAAACTGAAACCTTCCTTTTTGATTAGACAGAAACAGGGAGATAATGACAGAATGTCTTTCTGTATGCTGTGAATAAAGGACTGTTTTGGCCCATGACAGGCATCATAGAAAAAGTAGGCAAGGAAATCAGAATAGGTAGAAGGAGGGCAGAGTGAAAGACAGATCGAGCCAGATGTCCAAAGGAGCAACATGTAAGGAACACAGGTGAGCCATGGGCCACGTGGCAGGAGAGATTAATGGATAAGATGAGAGAGCTAGCTAGCAATATGCCTGAGCCATAGGCCAATCAGCATGAACTTAATATAAGTGTCTGTGTCATTTTGAGGGACCTAAGAAGTTAAGCAGTCTGGGACTACAGGTCTGTGGGTTTGGACCTCTGGCCAGATGGGACAAAAAAACTTCATTGTAACAGATTACTATATACATTTAGGAAGTTACATTGTTATTCTGACCCCATATCAAGACTATGTTCTTTCCAGAAAACCACATTGTTGTTTCCACAAAACAAATTGAGATCAATGTTTTAAGTGTCTTTAGAAAATTCTATTATTCAAACTTTAAAAATATTTTAATAAAAGAATTCAGGGGTTTGGAAAGGTGGCTCAACAGTTAAGAACATATACTTGTAGTAGTGGGGTTCTTGGGTCCCAGGCGGCTGGAGACCTGGACCCACAGACCTGCCGCCCGAGACCCCTTAGCCACCTAGCCACCCAGGTCCCCAAAAATGACTCAGACGCTTATATTAACTTCATGCTGTTTGGCCTATGGCTCAGGCACATTGCTAGCTAGCTCTTACATCTTAACTCAACCCATTTCTATTAATCTGTTGGCCATGTGGCCCGTGGCTCACCTGTGTTCCTTACATGTTTCTCCTTGGGCGGCTTCAGCTCGATCTGCCTGACTCTGCCCTGCTTCTCCTACCTAAACTCTGATTTCTCCTCCTACTTCTTCTATGGTGCCTGCCATGGCCCAAAACAGCTCCTTTATTTAAAGATTGAGATTCACAGCATACATAAACGCATTCCCAAATCACATACTGCTCTTATCAAGAACTTGAGTTTGATTCCCAGAACCCACACTGGATAACTCATAACTGCCTGCAACTCCAGCCCCAGGAGATATGACACTTGACACCTATTCTAGTCTCTCACTCTGCACTCATGTGCTCACAGACATGCACTTATACTACAAATAAATAATGATGATAATAAAGTCAAATAAAAATAAATATCCAATGTAGAATAAAGAAAGTAAGTACAGCAGGGTTGTGAGTGTAAACTGCATGTAAAATGTAAGTATAGAATTAAACAGAAGAGGAAAATGTGAATGTGTAACTTAAGGGGTAAAGTTGAATCACCCTTTCAAAATCTCGTCCTGACCAGGACATCTTGTTCTTTCACAAAGTCTAAGTGAGAACTGACTGCGGTCTGTTTCCTCTCTCTGATATTCCAACTTTTACCCAATATCTGGCTCTGAGCTTCATTAAATACCAACTAGAATTTGTGTTTTAATACATTCTTTTTTTGTTCCACAAAATACTTTTTAAAAAATGCTAACGAAAGACAAATGTAAAGGAAGAAAGATGTATTGGGCTCCAGGTTTAAGGAGCTCTATTTGACTTTGGTAAGGAAGGCATGACAGTAGAGTCAGAAGTGGCCAGCTACCTTGTGTCTGCAACCCAGAAACATAGAAACACAAAAATGAATGTTCAGCTCAATATCTCATTTTTCCATGATTATTCAGCCTCCCATATTCAGAGTGGTCTTCTTCTTGTCTATTAACTTGATAACCACGTCATTTTAAACTACAGCAGTTCACCCCTGGCCTCTGAAGTCTCATGCTTATCTCATAATTTAAAATGCATTTAATCTACTTCTAAGCATCTCCTATGTTCTAATATTCACAAAACCATTCAAAATTCCAAGGTTTTATCTGCGACCCAAGACAATTTTTCAACATAGAGCACCTGTAAAATTACTTGTACAGGTTCCATACCTCTAATACACAGTAACACAAACTTTTTTTTTAATTGATTTGCAAGGGGGAAAAGGGGAATACAGCAAAGGGAGTCAGAAGCAAAATCAGAACAAAACCCAGGGGGAAAAGCAAGGACTGCAGCATCAGATCTGGCACCGCAGGCTCTTAGTGGCATTATTTGAGCAACAACAGTCTTGAGTATCTCTATCCTGCCTGTTCTGTGGCCTCTGTCTTGGGTCAGTTCTTCTCTGCCTGCAGCTTTTCTCAACAGCTATTCCATGGTTCCTGACATCTCCAAAATCATATGCTAATGTCTGTGTCACATCTGAGTCTATCTGTATAGATTGCTATATTTTACTTTTCTTGACTCTTCGTATTTTTTAAATTGAAAGAGGGTGTCTTGGCCAATTGCTCTATTGCTATGAAGAGACAACATGAACAAAGTAATACTTATAAAAGAAAGCATTTAACTGGTGGTTCATTTATAGTTTCGGAGGTTAGTCCATTGTTATCAGAGTGGGGAGCATGGCCCTGGAGCTGGAGCTGGGAGTTGATACACATGCAGCAAGGAGAAATAGTGGACATAACATGTGCTTTTGAAATCTCAAAGCCCACCCTCCAAGAAGGCCACACCTCCTCCAGCAAAGCCACATCTCTTAATCCTTATAATCATTTCAAACAGCTACACTCTCTTGTGACAAAGCATTCAAGTAATATATGAGCCTATGGAATAATAATTATTATTTAAGCTACCACAGCTGGGGTGGGCATTTTATGTGGAACAGTGGAGGCTAAGACAATTAGTTCTAGTCTCTAGAGTTTGACACTTTTATTGTGCCTTTGATGTAAGCGATGAAGGCTATCTGCTTATGAGTACATATCTTTAGAAGTTACCTACTTAAGAGTTCAAGTAGGTTTGAGGCTTTTGTATATGTTTTTCTTTGGTGCTCTAAAGGGTAAAGTTTCCTCATCACTAATTTGCCCTTAAGCAGAGGCTGTATTAGATGATGTCAGTGTTCTTGCTCCATTTCCATCTGTAGTTAGGATGGCTAGGGAACTGAGTGCTTATATTATTGTATTTCTGTAACTACATACGACTAGTTATAGTCACTTTGAACTACTTGGCTCTAGTATGTGGTTGAAATTTTACCACATCTTGTTACTGATTTCCTGAAAGTAAAAATGACTGATATGATCTTTGTTTTATTATGAACTACTGAAAAAGTGGGTATGGGAAAAATAAAATGAGAAAAGACGAATAGACAAAAGATATACACAAGAATGAAGTCTCAGATTGAAATTAATTTCAGTCTGATCCCTTGGGGAAATAGCAAAGGACAAATTGAACCACAGAGTTAGACTGACCATAAGACAATAGGCCACCTTTCTATGCCTACATAAAGAGAAAAGAAAAAGAGTTAACTTGGTACTTTCTAGACAGGTGGGTTCTACCAAGCACAATTCTGGACAAAAGAACCATAATAATGTGAGTTGTTAGCAGTTCCTATTAGCACAACTGAATTACAGTTTGTACTTGCTGAATAAGCTCTGACACCAGAAGCCAATACTACTAACTACACTCTAACTGCAATTCATGGACCTTCTTGCAAATCCTCAGTTGTGTTCCCCTTCAGTGGTCCTTAGTATTTTCCAAAAGAAACAAAACTTTTCTTCCACCATTATAATTCTGTTGTCTGTGTAGTAAAAAGGATAAGATTCTAGTTGACCAACAGATGATTTTTAGGATAGTTATTCATATTGACCCTGTGGGTTGGCTAATTTTTTATGTCAACTTGACACAGGCTAGAGTCATTTGGAAAAGGGAACCTCAATTGAAAAAAGAAAAATACTTCCACCAAATTGATCTGTGGTTAAGCACAAGGTGTCTTTCTTTGACTAACAATTGATTTGAAGGAGCCCACCACACAGGGTGTAGTGCCCTCCTTAAGCAGATAGTCTTAGGTGCTATATGAAAACAAGCTGAGCAAGCCATGGGGAGCACAGTACGAGCACTCCTCCAGGACCAGGTCTTGTCGCCAGGTTCCTGCCCTGTTTTTATTTCTGTTCTGACTACCCCAGCAATGGAGCATGACTTAAGAGTTGTAAGTGGAAATAAACCTTTCCACTTTCCAAGTTGTTTATGGTTATAATGCTTTATCACGGTAATAGAAAGTCTAAGTCACCCAGTCTAGGATTCCTTGATGCAGTTAACTCTAATTGCTCTTCCTTCTAAGCAATAGAAGAGGACTGATGTGTCCTCAGACCAATGATAAGAATTTAAAGAGGTGAAGGAGTAGAAGAAAGAGAGGGTAGTAGGAAGTCAATGTAATCAAAAAGCAGCCATAATGTACTCATTGTATTTTGGAAATGAAGAGAAGTGACATGAAGTTTCTGTCTCATTCAGTTTTCCCTTACTGCAGCTCATCTGACAGGTCACCCATATTCTGGACACGTCTTTCCAAATAAAAAGAGCTGCTGCATTTTCATATCCACCTAACGTCCTCTCACTTCTATAATATTCTTTTCTTGATTTGATTAACTTTTAAATTAAAATTTAATTAAACCTTTTTTCCCCTTCTCCTTTCTCCCTCCAACTGTTCCTTCCTTCTCAAATTGATCTCTTTTCTTTATATGTGTGTGTGTGTGTGAGAGAGAGTGTGTGTGAGTGAGTGTGTGTGTGAGTGTGTGTGTGAGAGAGTGTGTGTGTGTGAGTGTGTATGTGAGAGAGTGTGTGTGAGTGTGTGTGTATGAGTGAGTGTGTGTGTGAGTGTGTGTGCGAGAGAGTGTGTGTGAGTGTGTGTGTATGAGTGAGTGTGTGAGAGAGTGTGTGTGAGTGAGTGTGTGTGTGAGTGTGTGTGTGAGAGAGTATGTGTGTGAGTGTGTGTGAGTGTGTGTGTGAGTGTGTGTGTGAGTGTGTGTGTGAGAGTGTGTATGTGAGAGAGTGTGTGTGAGTGTGTGTGTGTGTATGTGAGAGAGTGTGTGTGAGTGAGTGTGTGTGTATGAGTGAGTGGATGTGTGTGTGTAAATGCATAAGTATAGGAATATAACCTGATAAATCTGTTTTTGTTCCTTGGTAGTGATTTGGGATGTTGATGGTGATTGAATCAGTTAAACTAATCAGTGACTCCCACTGTATTCTCAGAGACTACCTTTCAAAGAGAGGTTCTTCACCTAGATGTTTAATGATGTGAGAACTCTGAACCAAGGAACCAGATGATGTCCTTTATGAACTAACCCAAATCACTTTTTGCTTACTTAAGTTTTTACAAATGGTCAACTTTAAACTTTCTGACTAATTGCTGGAACTGAATTCTTAACTACTACATAAGTCTCATCAGAATCTTCTAAAAGAAAATCTTATTTGAAGTAAATTAGGATCTAAGGCCACAACATCCCTGGGCACCTTACATGAATTATGAAAGTAAAAATGAATACTTTAAAGTTCATCTAGCTATCTGCCCTTGATCATTTCCCATCTGGGTTGTTATGATCAAGAGTTTCTCTTTGCTCAAATATTTACTCAACTAAGTCTGATTCCAACATCACTTTCATTTCAAAAGGTTTTTCAAAGTAAACTAAAAGAATATTTTAAAGTAGAACCTGGTGTAAGAAAACTACTAACATGAATTGAAATACAGTATAATTTATTTTTACATTTAATTATTAATCAAAAATATTTAATAAAATGCAAAATATTATTTTGTAAGATGAGTGATACATTAATATAGAAAAGTATGAATATACAGATCTTCTTGGTATGTAAAACAGCTAAAATTCAATTGATAGAATTACAACTATTAAAATTTTGATGGTTTGACTATATTTCAAGTTCAAAAACTTAGATTATATGGCAAGATGTATGGGTTCATGTGTTCAATTTCAGCACACCAGAGTCAGAGTCAAGTGGATTTTTCAGTTC